>DF237226.1:0-113955 GCA_000708835.1 Klebsormidium nitens
AGGCGGGCTGAGAAGCTTCGCATGGTTTCCGCACATGTGAAGTAGACAGGCAGCGTGTGACCCTGTCCAACCGTCACAAACCATGCCTTTATGCATATGCACATACTCAACATAAATTAGCAACTAATTTATTTTGAGCTAGTCGACATACGGTTCCTGATTGCATGCATCGGTGTTACTAACTTTGTTATAAATCTGTTGAGTCATCAATCGAAATGAATCTCAGCATGCGTATGCATATTATGCCGGGTGACCGGAGTTGATTCCAGCTTAGATGTAAAGTCTGAGGAACTTATCGCTGATGTCGATTTATAAACCTAAAGGTGGCCCCCATGCACCGTACCAAGTAAAACTATAGTTTTGATTGTAAACATGTCCAAATTTATGTTTGAACGTCCGTCGGACATGGCGAGCGGGCGACCGGACGGTCGGGACGGTCGCCTGCCTCAACTAGCCAAGGCGCAATTCCCACGAGTATGAGTTCACATGCATAACTTAGTGACAATTGGCGCAACAGTCCTATGATTTGTCATCCGAGTGTTGGTTGCTGGCAAGGTCACTCATGGCGGACTCACGACTCAGAGCGCAAATCGACACGCTTTGTCACGGAAGAACTCTCGCCGGGATATCCAAAGGGCAGCCGGCCGGGCCGAATCCTTGGAGGGTTTGTCAAGGCCCTCCAGTGTTTGTTGACTTCGATTGGGGGCTAGCACTTCAAATGCGCTGCTCCAAGGTAACACTCAGCTCGTGACACACCACTTTTCGCCTTCTGAACCGACATTCAGAGCTGATTGTCGAAGATTGTAACATCATGCCTAGAAGCTATTCAAGTCGTTTCAAGCCACTGAGGCAAATTTTACAAAGGAACTCGGGTTTGGCATTATTATTGGCAACAGAAAGCTGATTATTGCTGAAACGACAAGGTTGTCTGCTTTTGAAAGGAGCCAATTGACATTTTTGACGTCGCCAGAGGAGGTCGACGTTTCAAGCAAAACGCTCTATCACCGCCGCCTTCACTTTCGACAGAAGCCCTTGGGGTTCAGGCGTAACCTGTAGGAAATTCCCAATGGTAAAAATAAGGCTAAGCCCGACCTAACCGTCTGGACTTTTCTTCTTGTTCTCAATGGTACGGCCCCTTGCGAAGCCGTACGCCCAGCCACGCCGCCTATCTTGAGCTTCTTGGTGGATTAATTTGCGGAGTTCTTTGAGCCAATCAGGCTCTTACCGGGCTCTTACCTTTCAGAACATTATCGGAATACTCACGGTTGCTAAATTTATCCTCAAGCAAGCACAAGCACTTTTTTGGCACAAAGGGTTTAGTCCATCGGAGTAATCGGAGAGGTAAATCCGACAATTTTTGCGCCAAGCAAAGTCACCGGTTACAAAGCTCGCACCGGCTGCCAAGCCCAGAAGATCAAACAACGTCATGCCGAAGGACCATTAGAACGTAATTCTCGTTTGGAAGGGTCCCTTCAGACGTATGCGAATTTTGCTACAACTGCTCTTAGCGGTTCATTCGACTTTTCATAGAGATAAGGACGCAAGATATCAGCATGATCCAGCCCAAAGTAGTGCTCGCTACGATTGCACGAAGGGCGCAAAAGGCTCGCTCCCTCACCATCTCGTATCCGTCGCCAGCGAGCCGCCATTTCTTCCCGCACGTGTGGACACGTGGCGTCCTGCTGGGCTCGTCTGAAGCGGGGGCGCTCCCCTTCTCTTCGTCGTATGAGCTCACCAGAGGATAACCCGCATGGGTCTGCACAGACGTTTCGTGACGTAATATATGATTGGCGGTAGTTTACGTGTTATGAAGGGACGTCGACATATCAAAGCAAACCGCTGCTTGAAGACTACGAACATGCGTGCTGCCTATCGTGGAGACCTGGTGGCCCCCATTGGTTGCCAGGCCGATTTGACTAGAATCCTAAGTGCGACTCGGTGGGGTGTCCTGGGAAACGGGAGTCAGGTGACGAGAAGCTAGGACTGGGCCCAACGGGAGTCAGGTGACGAGAAGCTAGGACTGGGAAACGGGTGTCAGGTGACGAGAAGCTAGGACAAAACTTGCGGTAGCAGATTTCGCTGAGGGCATTACTAGGCACACGGGAAAAATGGATTTTCTAACCGTGGAAGGGCATCCTCAAGGCATCAACGAATTTCATTTCTGTCAAATAGCAAGAAAACGGACTTCCGGGATAACGGGCTTGGATGTAGCGACGTTCTTGCATGATCCCGCCTATCTTGGGTAGCGCCTTACCCACATGAGGATGCTCCCGATCAAGTTTGACGCATCGAAGCCTTCTTTTCGCAGGCTCTCCGCATACTTGCCGCTTCGGTACCCAATTGTGCTGTGGAGAAAGAAATTGACAGTCAACGAAAAAGCAACGAGGAGATAAGTAACAGCCGCATAACACCGCCATTAGGCGAGACGCGGGCATTTCAATATGAAAAGTGACGAGTACTTTGGCAAGCAAGTCTCTCGTTGCAGTCGAGTAGTGCCCTGCCAGCAGCAATATCTTCATCAGGGTGTTGAGCACCCTCAACTCTCACCAGAATAATCAAAGCAGGATATACCATCGTTAACCAGGAACCGTACGCCGGGACTGGAAAGAATGAGGAAGCGATTGACTGGGTAAAAGGCTGAGGGAATACTTTTCAAGCAGGAGCAAAGAGGTACTGCGCTCACCAGTAGCTGACAACTTGATGGTCTCGGTAAGCGGACTTCCTCTTCTCGAAGTCAGCCTGCTTTAGCGTCCCATCCGGAATCATAGATACCTGGATTGAAGTAGAGGACTTCAGAACGTAATATTCTGCTCGGTCAAATAGTGTACCTCTTTCATTTCTCACCTGGTGACAGATGCCGGAGAGTGAACGTCAATGCGCATCTCTGGTTTTCGGATGACGCATTAGAGAAGGCCGGCTTTTCAGCGAGCTGCTTTGTCTATGTACCAATCAGCAAGAATATCCAAGCTCATAAATTTCATAAATTTGCGATTAAGAGCACAGGGCACAACCGAAAAGACTCATAAGATTGCCAAAACATTGGTGAGCCTGTATGTCGGCCACATTTGTACAAAGAACCATGTCACTGCAGGATTTGATCCATCATAAGAATCGGAGAGTCTCCGTATCTTTTCTGGTGATTCCTCGTCCTCTTTGTAGTCTATCTGTAATACCTTAGTCTTCGTCCGCCCACCATAAACTGACACTACTCATTGAACTCGTGGCGACCTTCAAGCAACGCATCAGCGCATTTTGTCAGCTTAGCCTGTTTGTGACCACGGTCAAAACACCAGGTAGATCTTCCTAGTCTACACAGAGAAGTGGGAGAAACCAAGCTAGATGAAATGATGAAACGTACGCTCTGCTCGTCCGCTCCTCTAACGTCCACCACCACCACCTTGGCATCACTGCACATGGCACACACTTTGTGAGATTGCCATCAGGAATTGTAAGCGATCGCACGCTCGGGCTCTCTTTCCACCCCTCTCTGGGAACTCGTTCCAGACGCTTTCACAGCATCATTTTACAGGGACCATCATGGTGGTCTTGCACTTATGTTTCAAACACGTGGAGCTCATTCGATTCTGCTGTTGAGAGGATAAGAACTTGTCAGGTGTTTTAGCTCCGTACTCCAACTCGCAGCCAGGGTGAAAGATATTTCCTGTCCAGATCAGATAGAACTGGAATTGGACGCAAAACTGCGAAGAATCTAGAGTAGAGGCGTTGCTACAAAGTTGATCACCAAAATTTGAGTCCTCGCCGACTTGCTCGCCCGCCAGAACAATCAATAACCGTATCCCTCTCTCTCAAAGGCCGAAAGCTCCGCAGAGATGAGATACTGCTCACCCCGCTTCTCGTTTCTCCAGCAGCTCGTGCAGGTTGGCTGGGCTGATCTCAGGTACCTGCGGAAAATAGCTGAAGGGTTTCAGCTCAAGTTGCCCAGCTTCTTCGATGATGCATGAGATGCATTTACCATCAAGCGTATTCAACAGTAACGAGCCTACAACAACACCAAGATTAGACGCACCTTCATTATGTCTCTTGGAACCAGTTTGATCAACCATAGAGACCGGCGCTGGACAAGCGTCACTAGATTGTGTACAAGCAGCCTCAAGTATCTCAGAGACCCCACGCTACATCTGCAATGCTGCCAAGGTGGGATGCAATTAACATTTGCAGCTCTGCTTCCTCACCTCAGGAAAGTGTTTCTTGTACCCCTCATACATCTGCAGTGCAGCTTGCTTCCGTTCTTCGGCCGTCTGCTCCATTGCTGTTCCTGATAAGTCAAGGGTCACTGCCTTTGGATGCAATCTAGAGTTTTTGATGGAATTTTCACCTATCGAATTGCATCAGCTTTTCAGCAGCTGGACCCTGCTGGCAGCATCATACAAGAGTAATCTATGCGCAAAGGCGGGGATTGTTGCAGCCTTGCAATAATGACCACGAAGGCATGGAAGAGTAGGAAGGGCAAGAGGATTTTCGAGGCCTGCTTGTCCTGGGCTCAGGACGGCTTGCCTTTCGCAGCTGGGTGAGGTTAGAAATGGACAGATCAATGTCACCTGTACAGAGAGCAACACAGGGGCAACACTCTAGCTGTAGCCGAGCCTAGCTCGTTTGAAAGCTGATATTGCGAAGCTCGAGATGCTGGCAAAGGCGGAAGACAAAGCCTAAGGCTAAGGGAAGACAGCGCCTTATTCTAGAAGGAGATGTACTTGTCGAGTGAGAAACGGCAGCGCACGGGAGGTATTGCCATGTCTGTTTGAGCATTCAAAGAGTCCTGCGTACCCAGAAGCTCACATGAAGCCGGTCTGACCGGGTGACGGTTCTCAAACCGGGGCTGTTTGTGAGTGCAGCTTTTTTTGAACCACGTAAAACTTTCCACGTACCGATCTTTCAGAGCATCCAGCCTTCTGTTCAGAAGTTCAACTTCAGGAGAGAAGAAAGGTGGGGCGCTTTGAAGTTTGAACTTCAACAGGTCTGCCGTTCATTCCACATTGAAAGTTGCAATTGGGGCCTGAGATTTTCTTAATTTTTGGACCGTCAGGATTTTCTCCTGCTCCTCCCATTCTTAGAAAGACGCCAACCATGGCCGCAACGTCGACGCTTCCCGCAACAAGGTTACCTTCTGCTCAAACACCCTGGCGCTCCGACAGGAAGCAACTTCTAAACACAAACTCTCTGTTGAGTCCCCAACAAAGGCAAGGGGTCCAAGTCCGGTGCCCTCCCTCCTGCTCTTACACCACTCCTCCATCAAAGAGCCGGAATGTGGCCGCTTCAGCAGTGGCCTCCGAAACCTCGCCTAGGCCTAGAGGCAAGAAAGTGCAAAAGGAACGGGGTAACTTCCTGTCGCTGGATATGAATGTGGATAGGCCGCTGACGGAAGAGGAGAGGCAGCAGGAGCGGCGGAAGGAGGTGTCCAGGAAGATCAAGCAGCTGGGCAGGAATGGGCAGGCGTCGGCGGTGAGGATGTTGGAACTGTAGGGTTCCGTCTACTTTCGGTAATGGTTTTCTAAGTGCTGTGGTTGTGGTGTTTTTGTCAGACTTGGCACTTCTGTTTGAGTGGTGGTATGCAGCTTTGCCCAGTGCAATGCAATGCATTGCTGCAAGAGTTCAGGGCGGCATGCTTGCACCTCCATGGCCAAGTACTCAGCAGGCTGGTGAAAATTAGGGTTTGCGGTTTGACCTAGCTGAGAAGGGGATCATGCTGTGACGTCCTGGTGGTACACGTCCTGGTTGATTTGGGTGCCCTTATCCAATCAAGACCCTTGGATGTTTCTTTCAGGCTGGTCAATTACCTCCAATTCCATATAGTTTGAGCTGATTCGATTTCGCTTCCAATTTTGGGTATCACCCGCCAGCCAACGCCATCGGCATCTGGCATTGGGAGTCCGTCACCGAGAATCTTTGGACCCTCACCCATCGCAGTCCACCTGTCCAAGCTTTTCTTATTATATTCGAACACAGATACTCAAATGTCTGCTGTAGGCACTCAGCAACTGATGGTTTTCAGGGAGAAGGCATCTCATGTTGCGCAAGTCAAGTTCCAAGGTCCACCACTTTGGATGCACTCTACTTTTTGTGTGACACCAAAAACTGAACGGCCTTTGCTCCTTTTTCGTTTCTTCAAGAATGTGGGGTCATGCAACATTGAGGTTTCAGTGGAATTCAGCAGCAAGTCTTCTTGCAGGCGTTACAGGAGACGGTGGCTATGATGGAGGAGGGCATCTTTTCAAATGTGACGCCAATCCGGCCTGAAGTTCTTGAAAGCTGAACAATCTACTTTGCATTCTACTGCAAGACACCAAAGAGTGAAGGGCCAACAATCAGTCTGCAGGCCGTACAAGAGATGATTTTCAGAATGGAAAGACGGCGTCTCCCTAGGTATGGTGCTCATCAGGTCTACAAGCCCCAAGGCCGACAAGCAAATCACCTTGCTTTCCACCTTTTGAAGAATCAAGGGGTTAATTGCCAAAAACTCACTTTACAGGCAGTACAGGAGATGGTGATTATGTTGGAGGAGGATGTCTTACGAAAACATGACACGAATGAGGCCACCGTCTGGTACCGCTATCGGGGAGATCTCGATCACTCAAGATACACTGTGCTCGTTCCGTTCGCAGGAGGGCGCCACCGGAACGGAGATCGTGCTGGACGGCTGCGCCATCAGGCTCCAGGCCTTTAAAGCACACATTACTGAAAGCCCTCGATTTTGAGACACCGAAGGATGAATGCCAAACACGAATTGCTCTGCAGGCGGTACAGGAGACGGTGGTTATGATGGAGGAGGGCATCTTATCGAAACGCCAATCAGGCCTAAAGCGCTAAAAGCCCATAAGATTTTAACTACGTTCCACTGTACAACACCAAATAATGAACAATCAACACCTCATTTTGCAGGCGGTACAGGAGATGGTGCTTATGATGGAGGAGGGCATCATGCCCGATCGCGTGGCGGCCACATCGCTCGTGCAGGCGTGCATCGAGGCGGGCGACACAAAGCGTGCAGAGTCCATCTTTGACCGGTTCTTTGGGAAGGATGGCGCGGTAAGTTCCTTGATTACCCCCCGCAATCTTTCGGCAATCACTCTCATCCTGGTCTTCTGCTTCTTGCTTTGGTTCTTGTCTCACGATTTGATGTCTTCACCCTGGCACCTGCCTATGTCGATCGATGCGTCCGTTTGCATTCTGTTGTTTGGACTAAGTACTGAGACCATGCTCGGTGGGTTTTTTTGAGCTCTTCTGCGATTTACTAGTGGCTCGTCCTTCGTGAAGTGAGTGTAGGAAGCCCGCTCGTAGGCTTTGAAAAAATGTCCAAAGTTGGTTCAATCGTATGATGGGATTGATAGGAATGCGCAGGTGCCTCAAATCAGTATTTTGCCGTTTGAAAGCTCTCCCCACGATAAGCCTTTGCTATTCATGAAGTCGACTGTTTTCGCGGCAGAAGACATTCTGGGGCAGTCGGGCTCCAACTTTGACGATCTTTTGCAGACTCTCCTATCCTGTGTCAGTCCGTAATTTTCAGCGCCCGGCAAGCTTCTTCTGTTGTCCAGTTGCTCGTCACTCGATTGCCTCCCTATGCTGACCCCAATTCTGAAGCGCCTTTTTTCAGACACTGGACAACTCTTACTGCTAAAACCATTTTTTGGTTCTGATAGCTTTTCTGATCGCTGTTAATATTTTGGCTAACTTAGACGTAGATTTGAAACAGCCTATCGATGTCTTGCAGTTGGTAGCGGACACTGTTGCGATGGGCACGCTTCTACGGACGTACGCAGCGAACAAGCCCCCGCGATGGCCCAAGATCATGGCGCTGGTGGCCTCTATGGAAGCGTGAGTCCTGAAACCGCTCGACAGGTGTCGCCTTCCTGGCTAGAATATGCAAGTGTCCGGGTAGGTGCGCAACGACCGGCTTGGCTGCATCTGCAAAGGGTCCCAATCCATTGAAAGATTGTCTTAGGAAGAGGGTGTGCCTCGACTCGTAGTTGCTTTAGAGGGAAAGGAAGAAGACTTCGCAACTGACGTCCTAGTAACGGGCACGTGCTGACAAGAGAACAGATCAAATTGCCTTTCGACCGTAAAGCTCTAAAGTCACCCGGATTGTGCGCCTCGAATCCAGTCGACTTTGCGTCTGTCCGAACTACGTTGTCGCCGAACAAGCAGCCAGATGCGATGGCAGCCGCTGTTAATTTTTGACCGAGACAAACATTTGTGTGTGAGCTTGCGGAGCGACTTTTGAAACAGCATCAGCGGCTTTTTTCTTTGCTTGACCCCTGGCAGTCACGATATTCAAATTGCAATTGAGGAGTCGACTTCTCGACCTAATGAAACACGGCAGTCGAGTGCACTTAGGAGGACAGCAGTAGTTTAACAAGTAGGTCAAAGTTTTGAGTGCACCACAAGACGGAAAAGGCGGAGAGTGGACTCGTACCGTGCTGTGACGGCCCACTCGATCTGTGCAAAGAGCAGAATGGGTTGCGTTGTGCAAACCTGATTGTTGTTCTGATACTCAGCTTTCTCGTCTCACAGGGAGTATAGGATCAAGCCCACAGCCGGAATATACAACATCCTGCTCGGGGTTTGTGCAGTAACCAATGATACTGGTGAGTTTCAGTATCCCGCCCACGCTAGCCGGTGTTTTCCGTGTATGCTCAAGCCAGACCATAGCTAGCGCGTCCCAATCTAGGCTACTCTCAATTTCTGCTACGAGGTTTGTTGCTTTTACCAGAAGGTGCTTTCTCGCTATGCGATTGGACTCGGCGTTTTCTTGGCTCTCAGAGTTTTAGGGTAGTTTTAAAGCCCCAAAAACCTCCTCCCTGTTATTCTTGGACTCTATGTGCAAAAGTTGACTTAGAGAAATTTAGCTATCAGAATTTTTATTTTGGATGACGGGCAAGATACCAACCAGGCCTTTCGTCATTGAACTGGGAAAGCCTCGGCCTTTTGCCCTTTTTTTTGGAAGTTGTCTGAAGGCCCGTGATTGTTTGCCTCCGCTGTGGTTGCAGTTTAGCATGTCCACTTTGTCTCGAGTGCGGCGCCTGCACCTGTACGTAAGGAGACATCTCCGCTCTTATTTGACCGATGTTTGTCCAATAATAACATTTGTCTGGAAGCTTTACGTGGAGCGTCGTCAGCTCAGTGCCGTTGTTTGACACGAGCAGTGAAAGGATTGTGTTTTTGTGCAGAGCGGGCGGTCGATCTGATGCAGAAGATGGAGTCGGAGGATATTGGTCCGGACATGTTGACTTACGATGCTATTAGGAGGCGACGAGTGTTGCGGAACCAGTACAGGACGGTCTTTGCACGCTTTCTAAATGACGAAGGTGACTCCTAGCTGCGCCGATCGAACATGCGGCTATTTTTTCTAACTTGTCGAACTCCTCGGAATGAGGCTTGGGGCCTGCTTATCCGACAACGTGTTGACTCTTAGACCGAAGCTTGTTGACTTTGAAAGAGCAAGCCAGATTGGCTATCCACTTGCAGCTAGACGTGTTGTGGATCCGTAAGTTCGACAACTGAAAGCAAAGTTCGGTGCGCTACTGCGCACGGCCGTGATGTCACCATATACTGCAGCAGTGTAGGGTGTGCGGTTTATCATTACGTTGGTTTAAGCTGCTATAGTACGTGACACAAGTGACCGCGGCCCGGCGACTTGCATGATCAGTCATGCAAATGCATGTGCCGGTGTTCGTTGAACGGTAGCCCGCCTACCGTACAGATTGGGCTGCTTACCGTCGGTGGATATCGGACAGTACAAGTGGACTCGGAGGTGTCTCTCTAGCGCGGCTTGCCGCCTGGCAGGTTGTTACAACATCGCGATCCATGCATCATAGGTATGACAATATACGCCGAGCATGGCCGGGACGGTCGCTGTGAACGACCATAAATCTTTTCAGTTACCGCGGCTGGCGTATTCGAGCCTTTAAGCAGGGTTGCGCATAATTAATGTGACCGGACCCGGCCTGGCATATGCGCTCATGCACTGTGGCATGATGATGCTAGCAAAAGTTTTTGAAGTTACTTAATTTGAAACGTTAACTACTTTTTCAAGTTTGCATTGTATTGGATGCAAATGCGCGCGTGCGTGCATCAATCATCCCATGTACGTAATGCGGCGGCATGCACGCGGCCTGGGCGGCCGGGCCATGGGCTCTCCGGTGTGCCGGCTGTATGCTGCAGACTGGCATATATACATACCGTATGCAAGTGTCTCAGCTGCTTTCGATTGCGGCTGACAGCACCATGGTTTATGTTTAGTAGACGTACGTTTACCGTACAAACCCTAGAGTATCTTCTTTCTATACGGTCATGAAAGTGCAAAATGCGGGCCCGGCCTTAAAAGCTTGGTTGAAGCGGTCAGGGTGGTTTGATTGAGAGTGGTCGCTATACAGATTGGTCAAAATAAATGCTTTCGATCGGCGGCACCCCTTGGCTTTCGGTCAGCTCTAGAGGACAACGTGTAAAGGGCCGGTGCCAGAAGACCAGAAACTGAAGCTTGTATATCAAAACAGGTGCTGCCGTTCAAACAGGAATCAAGTCACAGAATGACAGTCTGTCCGATGTTCTGCTTTTGTCTATTTTCAAAAATGAACAGTTTTCAATATGTATTCACGGATTCACAAAGGCCAGCTCCGCATCCGCCACGCGCAACAGCTGCCCCTTCGTGTTCGACGCGACGCAACTCTCCAACAAATACTGTCCCAAAACTCGGTGGGAATACCCCCCGGATCCGGTCGCTTCTGCGTGGCGCTTGATCCAGCTTCGGATGCGAAACTCGTTAATCCTTGGATACGACTTGTCCGCATACTCAACTTGGATGCAGTCGATGACGCAGAAAAGCGCGCCCACCTGCGCTCGAATCATGCTGGCGTCGACGTTGAACAGCTGTTCGCCTGCGGATAAGAAGCATGCGTCCCCTTTCTTTCTCGGGGTCTTTCAACTCATTCTCGTTGAATCTTAACGACTCGGCAGGCACTCAAGGGTGGATTCTGTGGTCGAGCAGACTCCTCGAAAGTAAGGGCGGAAGGACGGGATGACGCTTTCTGCCATCAGGCATCGGAAAATTTTCAGTTCAAAAGTGACGTCCTCTATCATCTGTTGTTTTGTCCTTCGTGGAGGTCGCGAATCTTGCCAGGTCTTAAAACCTTGACGCTGAGTACAGTCTTCGAGCCAGTACGCGGTCAGACCTTTCGCTTCTTACCGGATGCATTGGCACGTATTCGACCTACGCGATTCTTTTCCAGCCGCGCCTCAATTGAAACCCCAGGTCAGTACCAGATTCGTACAAATTGGACGAATTTCTCAGAAGCTACAACTAACTATAAATGTGTCATTGTGGTACGGTTTCAGGTACGACGCATGACCTGAGTGTGATCGGGCAAATTGCTGGGCTGTACACCTTCCTCACTTTGGAAGTTGTCTCCGAACCAAGGAGGCACTGAATAGAAAGTTCCAGACTGCGACTCACCTCCCGAGCCGGTGATAAATGTGAAGGAGCTCTCGGGCGCCGCTTTAAGGAGAGGGACGAAAACCTTGGCCATGATGAAGTGCGACATCACGTACGTCTGGTATTGCGTCAGCATCTCGTCACAGCTGTCGTGCAGTCCCGCAAACTGCAGAAGGGGCCCCTGCAATGATAAGGGAAAGCGGCTCAGGCTTCAAACGAAGCATGTCTCCAAGACTGTGTAATTCACCAAAGGTCTATGATCGGCATTACACGTGCATCTACATTAAGTGGGCACAACAATGTCAGACTTTTTCCAAGGTCTGCCCTCCGAAGCTGAAAGCCGACTTGCGTGGGCCTTTGCACCACTGCCCAAAAACGCACCTTTCATTCGCTATAACGTATATGACCGAGTGGACTGAGCATTTTGGAAGGGACGCGCTGCCACTCATGCAGTAATCTGATGTGCGTGACTATCCTCTCTCCAGATTAAAACCCACAAGGAGGTAAACATTTCGAGAGTTATGGGGTAACCTTAGCCATCCCACGCGGCTTAAGGCTCTTCATGAGTTGGTTGTTCCTTTCAAGCTAAGACAGATCCATCCAGGCGTTTACGAAGAGTCAGGGGACGTTCAGTCGTTCACGTTTTTCGAGCGTCAACAAACTGAGATTTGAGTTGCGTCTCCAGCTCGAGCCGTGCACAATTGGCCTACGAACACGTTTTGTAGCCTCTCGATGGCATCCCCACTAACAGTCGGATTCCCAAGAAGTGTCCAGGACCAAACCAGATAGTAAAACGAACCAGAAGCAGAGACCTACTTTCTGCCATCAGTCGCGTGAGGTTTTTTAGCTGCCTGTCAATGAGAATGAAGTTGCATCACCACCCTGAGCCATGCCCTTTCCTCCTACGAGAAGGTTTTGAGTCCCTTTTTATTAGCATTCTCAACCTGCATCCGAGCATCATGCAGTACCAAATCCGATTTTGAAACTGTCTATAACCCTGAATTTGAGAATCATCCAGGACAAAACCCGATTTTAAAATCCTCGATAACCCTTGCATTCAAGCATCATTCTGATTCATCCAGGACCAGATCCGATTTCTGGCGCAAAGACCCACTTTTTGCCACCAACTCCCAACCGCCGTCACCACATGGTCCACGGTGCCATACTTCGTCTTGACCTCGTTTCCCAAAGCTTCAACGCTCTTGGCGTCTGACACGTCTGCAAGCGGGGTCTCGAGATTGGCTGTGGACGGAAGGCTCTCTAGCTCGGACAGAAGGCTCTGCTTTCCCCTTTCATTCCTGCAGCAAATGTGGCGGTGTCAGACGCCATAAAATCTCCAATATGAAGTCTGGTCAGCGGAATGTTGCTTGTCTTTCTCTAGATACCCAGAATTCAACAAAGTCAATAGAGTTTCTGAGCTGCTGGTGAAAGATCAGAATGGTGCGAAAGCGGCATCGTGAGGAGGAGCCCTTGAGAAGCCCTACACGTTTGTTTGAGTGTTCTACGTGCTCAAATAAAGGGCCAGTTCCCTCTAAGAAGTAGAGTCTTCAGCACTGCAACCCAGCATTAATAAGCCAGCAGCGCAATGGTGCACATTAAGAACCTAAAACTGTGTGCAAGCGATTACAGAGAGCACCTGACATCGCAGCTCCCAGCATTGCACACTTCTGCCCTTCCTCACTGTCCCTCAGAACTGAGGACCAGTGCTCTGCTCCTTTCACAAGCAATTACGAGCAATTGCTGTCTTGGCCAAACCGCCCAATTGGCCAGCGATTCAGCTGCTGAAGGCATGACGACAGACCCTTCCCTTGCAAGTGCAGCAAATATCGCAGGGCCCTTACTTCAGACAGACTCGGATACAGGAAATCCTAAGAAGCCCCATGGGTCAGATGATTGAATGGTTACAATGGCTGAAAGAAGAAGCGGCTCTGCTCTGCTTCTCACCTGACAGGAGCAATGACCTTGGCGCCCGCTTTCAACAGCTGGTAGATGATGCCGGATCCCACCGTGCCTGACCCGCCAGTGACCACCGCCACCTTGTTAGCTAGGCTTGCCATGCTGACTAGTATGTGGGCAGTTTGGTTACCTCTGTTAGAAGCAGGAGACAAAAGGTTCCAGAAAAGGCAAGTTTGTGTCGTTCTGCAATGCATACAGCAGACTGCGTGAAGGCCGGTAGTCGCTATCGCATGTAATGCAGGTCTTTGTCAAGAGAGAAGGTTCCTGACTAGCGGTAAGCAGGCTGCAGAGCTCAGATCTGTGCATAAGCGTCTGTCAAGGAATACGCAGCTCAAAAGGTGTTGCACCGATTGCGTTAGTTGGCCCTTTTGATCCTGTCAGTGGCGTAAGCACCTTTGCTTCAGAAGGAAAAGAGTGTCCCTTCCAAGCGGATGCAAAACTTAAAGCGTTTTCCCCGGATGAGAGCACCGCAGCATTCTCAGAGGACTGTTCACAGTCATCTGCGCAGCTAGCACCATTTTTTGCTGGCAGAAGCTACATCCGGCTAGCATCTAGCATGACGCGATGTTCTGGTCCAGCCCATGGCCGAAGCTTCCGACCTGCGCCTGCAGGCTGCCGGTTCTTGTCGATGTGCCGGTTTCGAGGCGACCTAGAATTCTGTACGGCACGGCTCTGTTTCCCCGGTTTATCTAGCCATTACCAGTCGGGTTCAACGATCGGTCCGATCCAGAGCCTGGTCAACCATTACCACTTTGAGAATCGGATGATCCCTTTCAATAGATCCGCCGCCCTCCGGCGGGAGTCGATCGGCAGCGCCCGGCCGGGCCGCCAGCTGGCATGCGGGGCGGCCGCGCATGGAGCGCGACGAGCCTGAAAGCGGCCGTCTTGGCAGCCTTCCGCCACTAAAGCTCAAGTCCAGTCGGTGTGTCTGATGTTCCCCATAAGACCATATTGCATTGCAGACGTTTGTTGCAACATCGCGTCGCTGGGACGTGTTTAGATGGCTCCGCTTGCTTGGCTAGGATACGGCTAGTCCAATCAAAGAACTCGTATGAGCGGCACGTGCTGGCCCAGAGGTCTTATACCCTGA
Organism: Klebsormidium nitens; assembly: GCA_000708835.1. Classification (NCBI taxonomy): domain Eukaryota; kingdom Viridiplantae; phylum Streptophyta; class Klebsormidiophyceae; order Klebsormidiales; family Klebsormidiaceae; genus Klebsormidium; species Klebsormidium nitens. Next base: position 14,490 of record DF237226.1, read on the forward strand.
GTGAATGGAGCAGGTAGGCTCCAAGAAACTGGATGTAAGATATGATGGAGCCGTAAATGGAAAGCTGGCCGGCGAAAAGTGAAGAAGTTCTTGGGTCCGACTTAAACTGTTACCTTGACACGGGCGTGACGTCTCTTAGTCTCTAAATTCCTACGTAGCAACATGGGTTTTGCATATTATTCGTTCCAAGTCTATCAGCAGCGCCGGAAAGCTTTAGCTAGGGCCCGAGGTCTTCGTCGGTCTGCGAGGTGCCAGGAGTATTGGCACCATAGTTGATACAGCTGCCCCCTTATGCGCCTCGGGTGGGCCTCTATCAAGCGCTGCGCATGATCTTTACTTACAAGACATCAATTGTCGACTAAAGTAAGGAGTGGGCTTGCTGCTGGTGTGCTGGACTGCCCACGATCGCAAATAAAATGTCCAAGCTCCTTTGCGTCCGGTGGCGTGTGGGGAAAAAGAGTGAGAAAAGAGAATGAAGCACGACATGCGCTTGAAAGATCGAAAACCTCGTCGTAGTGAAGGATTCTCCAGTCAAAGTAGAGCGTTCGCCGTAAATCAACGGGGGAAACGTTCCCCCAACACATGAGTTGGAATGTTATGCATCCGTTTCTTATTCTTCTGACTAAATTAAACAAGGAAACGCGCGCTTCATCCGTGATTCGTATTCTTGCTCCAAGTTGTGGTGGTACGCTTTCGAACAGGCAGGTCGACCTGATCAACGTCAAAATGATTATTGCAACCGTCTGCTCGTCACCAAATTTTCCACTCCTTCTGCTCGTCAAAACTTTCCGTTACTGCTAGCAGATTATTCCGGCACCTACAGTTGCTCGGCAGCCTGCTGACGATCAACTTCACAATCGTGACGATATGGCTTGACGCTTACGCGGGATGGACATGGCGTGCATACGTTTTCTTCTCCACAATCTGCACAAATAGAAGCCACCACGCGCTCTTTGACGCCATATTCTTGTTTTCAACACCTGGCTAACTCTACTTAGACACCCAATCTTCTTTCTTTGGCGACCAGTCCCTTCCCTGTCAATCTTCCTCACAATTTGCCACTAACAGCCCGTCGAACTAGGCATGGTGCCACAGTTGGGCAGGCACTGTCCGGTGAAGATCTGCACGGTGATAGTCACCGGGGGCGCAGCTGCGCCACAGCCGCCCGCGCAATTGTACCCCGGGGGGCAGTCGGCGTCCCGGTTGCAGCCCCGGTTGCATGCGGCGCACTGCACGTTGGCCTGGCAAACGGTCGGGGTTGTGATAGTGATGTTTCCCCCAATGTAAGCACCGCAGGCGCAATTGGCGGCGCACTCGACGCTCCGGCCGAGGCCGATGTTGTTGCAGGCTGTCAGGTTGCCAGGTGGCGGACCTGCGACGGATTGAGAACAGAGATAACGCGTTGAGTCGAGTAACGGGCAAGGAGCAGGACTAGAAGCGGGAAGAAACAAGAAAGGGTCTCCAGATGTATCTACATGCGAGCCTTGTGTGTCTGCGACTTGATAGCTCTTGAGAAATGATTCGCCGGCTGGTACAATTGCGAATGAAGTTGATATGAAACCCATTCGTATCTGACGATCGCAAAACACGTACTCTTACTTCTGGGCTAGGATACGGAGAGACATCGACTCGTCAACTTAGATAATGCGATATTGGGAAGGGCAGTTGTCGAATAGCTTTTGAAAACAGGGCGCGCTGCACACAAAGGACGTTTTGAAAGTTTCAATAAAGCATGCTATTAACGCGTAAAGAGCTGGGCACCTGATTATAAGGCTCTCGTGTCGTTTTCGCTGACGTCTATTGGGAATTTGTGAATCTGACCCAGAGAAGGCCGTTTTGAGATCTGGAGGGGCGGAGGTGTGAAGATATAAAGAGGGTCTCTTTTTTAGAAGGGCTTCGTAGACCACCGAAGGAAGATACAGTCAACGAAACCCTTCTGTGGAATGACGCCAATGACGTATGGCTAAAGGGATCGCTGGCGGCTGGACCCAATAATTGCTGCGTAGTAAATTTTGAACACAGCCCAGTTGACGGACTAGCCATGCACGGGGGAGCTTTTGCAAGCAGTAGCAGCATACATATTCTTACCAAAAAAAGAAGCTAAGTGCTTTTAATAAGAGAAGCTGGTTATTTCCCCTTTCCTCACATTGTTAAAAGCCCCTTCTCGTCCATTTTACGACAAAGGAAAAGCAGGAGCACACAAACAAAGCAGGGGCCGCATCGAAGAAGCACAAGGCCGGATGACACAGAACAAAGAGGGGACTATTACTTGGGGGAGGGACTGGTGCCGCGGTAACTGCAGGCAGCGTCCCTACCGGTAGCAGCGTGGGCTGCGCAACGCAGTAAACCGCGACCTGTGGAAACAAACGGCGTTAGGTACCTGTAAATGCGAGAACCTGCATACTGCAGACGCCCGCTCACAGAATTGAATCAGACGAACTCGTTTCAGCGTACGTGCAGCGAAGCGTGGTATGACAACAGCGGGTCCATGGATGATGCACTCCATCGAAACGGGTAATTTTGAAGGTTGCAAGGGTCGCGCATCTTGGAAGCGTTCACCAGTCACTTGAATGCCTCTGGTCAGGACCTTAAGTTTAGTACACAGGGCAATAGAACCTGGTGAAGCGGTTGTCAAGAGTTGCTTCAAACATGGTGTGGGAGTCAAGATACAACGTGGCATTCATGTTGCAGGAAAGCCGGGCCCAAAACACGTCACAAGTTCCTCCGTAGTTCTTCTGAAGATCTTTTCGGTGACCATCAAAATAGAAACAACCTGCCGACGCCCTCTTTCACCCAACCCGGCAGACTTACCGCAACCTCCACGGGAGCCACCGTGAATTCGGGGCTGCTGGTCGCGACCGGGTTGAGGATGAAGCTCCCCGGACCGCCCGAAAAGACGGAGATGTTGGGCGTAGTGAAACTGTTCCGGACGCTGCGGATGACGATGTTATCCAGCCCGGTAGGACTAACCAGGGCAACAGGGCCGACGGCCGCGGTCGCACCGATGAAGCCGCTGCGAACTGGGAGCTGCGTGACGGGACAAAGCAACTTGTTTAGTGCTTATGGACTCTTTCGAGTTCCTGAATCCGGTGCCTTTATTGATTTGGAGGGGAGCGTTACACGGCAGGAGTTGCTCTGGACTAAGGTGTACGTTACATCCCTCTGGAACGACGACGTTCTCTCGGACACATGCACAATACTCTGATTTGAAGCTTTGTGTATTAGTAAGAAGGGCGATTCGCTCAGGTGCTTGACTCGCATGCGATTCGTCGGCCTGAAACCCTTCTCGAATATCTCTCAGGAGAGGCTTCTCACCGCTAGGGCCGGGTTGATGTTAACCAGGAGCAGGTTCTCCCGCGATCCGCCGACCGGAATGTCAAACGTGGACGGAGCCGAAGTGGTCGTATTGGTGGTGGTGTTGAGAACTTGCCAGAGGTCATTGTTGGCTTGGTTGCTGCTCAGTACGATCCTCACAGGCGTCGAACACATGTTAGTGATGTTAACCCGGGCGGTTTGTGGCGGCGGGACTGGAGGGGGACCTGTCAGGGAGTGGTTGAACACTTAATCAACCTGGTTAGTGCTTCGTTAGTCGCGATCCGCACCCGGCGCTGTGGCAGGTGAAATGTTTAGACGACCACTTGATCTTCGAACAACTTACGCTGAACTAGACTACTAGGTTCTTCCAGAACTTTGCGAGTGCGAGTGTGCGATGAGCAGGAAAAGCTCTGTCAGTACGAGCTGAGAGGAAGAAAAGGCCGCATCTCTGGGGTTGGTTGACAAGGATACAAAGTTGGGAAAGCCGTCCAGCAACTCAAAGATGGTAGTATTTGCGCGACTTTCTGACGGGCACTCCGATAATTCAGGGATTGGATACAGGAACACAAGGGTTTGCTACGAAGATATGTGTGGAAAACAAGTGTTGCGTGATGCATCTGTAATCCATTGGACATAAGGGCCTGATTTCAAGTTAAAACGATTCGGCAGAGGATTTTGCGGTTGCGCAAAACCTTCAGGAAAGCAATTCGCCGGACACGAATTTTCAAGGAATTGTGACCAGAGCTTGACCAGAGCTCAATGAAGCCTGTTGGGTTGTATAGGTATACCTGGCGGAGGGGGCGGAGTACAGCTGATGCGGATGATGAGCTCCGCTGGAGCCGCAATCGAAGTTGGGTCCCACGTGTTGACAATCGATTGGATGAAGAAACGGCCGCCCCCGCTTGCACGGTAGGTGGTATCGGGGGGAAGGACGTAACTGCCAAGCAGGCTCAGATTATCTTCGGCGAAGGTCGGGAAGGGAGCACCGGTGGGGGCGACGTAAATGGTGCCCTCGTACTGGAAGGGGCCCACCTGCAGCAATAAAAACCGTTTTTGTCGACCCGAAGGTTTGTGAAGGGTCAAGTACCCTGGGTTAATTGCCTTTGCAGTATCATAGGATCTGATCTCTGGAAAAGGAAAAGCGGGGAACCAGAAAAGGTCTTCGCAGCACATGATGAAGAGATAGAGCCTGCGTATAACACGTTACTGTTGGAGATTGTCTTTTCAAATTCTACAGAGCTACCGGAAACTACTACAAAAGGAATTCTGGGAAGAGGGTTGTCACACAAGCTTCCCCACTCAAGGACACCGTGTCTTACCTGATTGGTGTTGTTGTCAGTCAGAATGAGCCTCGGAATCGTCTCCCCAGCGGGCAGAATGAACGGGTTGCTCGGAAGGGGCTCCTCAACCGTGAGTAGAGTCTCCAGCGCCGGATCAAAAACATTGACGATCCGGCGGATGTTATACTGCTCCCACAGATTCTCGCCCCCCAGGTAGACTTGGACGTCTGTCGGGCACACGTTCTGCAGAATCACCCGCACCTGTGGACGTCCGAAGAGTATGGGGCCCTGTGCAAGCGTGCCTGCGAGTAATCAGCACGAGCCGTTAAAGTTAGGAGAGGGGATGAAGAAGAAAGCTGATGGGGTTTTAATTCAGAGTGCAAATGATCTGGATAAGGGCATGGCCTGAATCATTCCGACCGGGCAGATTATCGTGAATCGGGTCTGCCCAGGATCCAATGTTTTGGCACTTCTGAGAAGCAACGACCACTTTCCTCACAAAACTATCAGACCTGCTCAATATTGAGATCAATATCGTGATAAGCAAGTGGGCACGAGCAAAAACTTCTGGTGGTTTGAATCCAGCCCAATGGAAAGTTTCGAAAAGCAAGCCCGCATTCATTCGTCTGATGCTAACAAACCCCATACTGATAATCTGCATAAAGTGCCACGGTAATCTCGGCTTACCTGTAGCCAGCGTTCCTACCAGCACCAGCAAGACGAGGGTCGACGCCAGAGACTTGCCGCTGGTGAGCGATCGACAAACGCCCCTTGCCATCTTTCACCAGAAGAGGCAGCAAAATCCTCAGAAACAAGCAGAAGAGAAGGGAAAGGTCGCCTTTGCTCTCGATGGTGACTTTAGCTCTTGAAGTGATCGAGCTCTTTCGACTGCGGGCACAGAAGGAGAGCTGGCAAGAGTCTGGAAGACGGAGCGGACATATTCGTAATCCTGCTGTATCTTACATCCTGCTCGCTCCCTTTAAGCCCAGTGTTCGCCAGTCTACAGGCAGGGTTTGGCAGTGCCTCGCTGGCCTAAAAAGCTGTTTTTCAATCTGTTACTTGGCTGCAATCCGTTATCGGTTAGCGAGGAACTCGTATAGTCACAACATTGGTCCACAAATTCCTAGGCGGAATATGGAGTCGGCAACACCAACACCGCTCGTTTTCTGACCCGAGGCGTTCACCATGTCGTGAGAAGATCCATTTTGCTACATTGGGATTCCATGTGCAAAGCACTCTCTGGCTGTTCTGCGCCTTCGAATCTTGAGCTCAAAATGATACATCCGTCTCTGAGGAGGAAATTGCATCGCTCGCGCCGAGAAGACCCGATTCTATGATTACCGAGACTCGCAGAAAGTCTCGTGAAGCGTGCTAGCTTCCGAGAAACACCTTCTGGCAACAAGGTTGGACAGACTTAGGTTGTATCTGTCGCGAGCCGTCAACGCACGGACTCACACGGACTCGACGCAACGGTAGCGGCTCCAATGATCAGGAATCACGTCATCGGACCGGCTCCCCGGGCCCTCACTCGTGTTCCCACAACGATATTTATTTTTTAGATCTCTACTTCTCTTCTCTCTGATTGCAGTAACTTGCGACGGAAGCGCGCGTCAGATCAGAGAATCGAAACTGGCTGGTGAATGGAACTTCAGTGTGCGAGGTACGTACTCATTTTCGCACACGGCTCAGGAAGGCGCCGGGGCGAACAGTTCAAGTTTACCAACCGTGAGGGAGACTTACACGTTAGAGACTGAGCTGTTTCGGTCGGCCCTTCGTACAACGTCTTGATGTTGATTCTGCGACGTTGGGGCCGGAATTGAAGGTGCGCCTTGCTGGTTTTAGATAGGCACGTGGGGCCTAAATCTGGATTTCGGGTATCTCTAGGGCAATTACTTCTTCTGGGCAGATACCGACGGCGGGCGCCGCACGCTGCTTGACGCAAGCAACTTTTAGTACTGGCAAGAACCTGGGGCGCCATTCCCACAGTGGCCGCGGAGCCCTGCAGCACCTCAAGCCCCCTTAATTGCCTAAGCCTTCAAGTTATCATGCGCTCGGCATGGATAATTGCAACATGATATTGCCATGTGGCTGCGGCATTTTATCCGATCATTCGTTATGATCCTCAGTGATATAGCATGATCCATTAAGCTCGATCTGGCTCATTGAGCGCACCGCCGGCCGCGGGCGGCCTCGATATATCCTCCAAAGACAGCGCGCAATACTGCTGCAGTGACACCAACGTGTAGGATATCACGTTGCCTTCTGACAACCTGTCTTCTAATCAGTTTCAAAGCATATGATAAAGAATGTGATTTCCTTCATGATCAGTAACGCAGCCCGCCCCCCATGCGGCCATGGCACGAATGCACATGCATGCTAGCGCGCTCGGCTAATTCGTAGTATACGTTTTTGCAGGGCTGCGGCGCCGTCATTGCTTATACTAAGCTCCCGGTCCCGACCGGCAGCCTACTAGGCTACTACACATAACGTTCATATAGCCCATGCAATGATACCGCGTCCGACCCCTAAGTTCTGAATTTTGAAGCAGTTCGGACACCGAGCAAACTTTTAAAAGTCAGCTTAATAGCCTGAAGTCCATCTATAAGGTTCCAGTCGTTCCTCAGCACACAGGCAACTTTATTTCATGCAAGAAACAGCAAGTCAACGTAGCGTCAACAGTGTATGTTCCGTCTACTCAAGACCGTGTGCCCGTCGCAAAGGTCGGAGTCCACTCACGGACAATTGTTCTCGTAATCATCAAAGTAAACCTGTACACCATGTAGATTCCACTTAAACACCTGTGATGATTGAAGGCTTCTTGCATTGTTCCTTGTGCTCCTTCTTCCAGTGGACAAGCTGCGCATGGAAAGCGGAACGAAATTACTCTGCCATACTACATCGTTTCCCGGGTAGATCCAGCTACAGACGCAGATTGCAAGGAGAAAGGCTCTTGTGTTTTAAACCATGCGGCCTGCAAATGGCTCCGCTCGTAAGAGACCTTCGCGTGCCCCGCCCCCTCTGAAAGTGGTACGATATCCAAACCTCAAACGGACAACTCGAATGCATTGGGCCTTCATCTAAAAGAAACCCGCAAGCGGGTCGAGGCAAACGTGCGCAAGACTCAGTGTCGATCGCGTTCCGAGCAATACGTCAAAACGATCCGGGTTGTTTGTATGAAACTTGCCTGGCAGTTTTTCGTGCAGTATTGGACGTTTCCGCATACGCTGCACTTCTTGAACGTCTTTTTCCTCGACTCGATGACCTCGATTGCGCATGCCTGTACATGGAATTGCGAGGCGTGAGAGCTCCGCAGGTTTTGCAGTGACTGAGTTATGCAGGCAAAATGCAAACCCAGCAAGTTCTGGAAGAGTACATCTTTTTCTGGTGTTCCCGATTGATGACCCCTCAGTACCGCAGTATGCCCGGCAGGCAACAGTACAAAGCAGGCGCAGATATTCTTCTAAAACAAACAGAAGTAACACCAGTGAAAATATTCAGAAGACATTCGTTGGTCAAATAACATAGAGAGGAGCGGGCGACAGGAGTAAGAATGCATATGGAGACTTGTGAGTTCTCAACTGCGGAAAAGTCAGACGAGTCTGAGGGCACCTTACACGCTTCGCCAGTGTTGGAAAAAAGGACGGAAGCTCACCGCATTGCTGCACGCTTTCAGTTCGAAAGGGAGGGCAATCTTGTCCCACAGCTCCTTGACGAGATTCTCCAGCCGCGCCGCCAAAGAGGACTGCCCGGGCGCCCGATAGGGGGGCTCTAAGAACACCGGAAGAGCTGTCCCTGCCGCCCTAACCCTCCTCATGACGCCTCTGCATAGGCCAAGTGCTTTGCCGCGGGCGACTACCTGAATGAAGCTCTCCCGGTCGACTTCCGAGCTTTCGAGGCACTGTTTCACGATCGACGAGAGGGCAGAGCACAGGTCGGCCAACTGCTCGGCAAGGATCCGTTCCATTGGGTTCCGCGGAGGTCCGCCAGACGCCCCTGCTAACTTGGAGTACGCTTGCTCGAGCAGCTCTACAATCAGATCCGTCTCTTTGAGCACAGAAGCCGTTAGAAGCTTCGGACTGTCGCGGCAAAGGCGCTCAAGGACGAGCGCCGCGCTGCTGGGGTAGGTTCCGGGCATCTCAAAAGAGAAGCCCAACTGCCGAAATGCCCGGAGAGCCAAGCGCGCGAGCTTGCTCCCCTGGCCGTTGATCTCCTCGTTCGACGTACGGACGGGCCGGTGCCTTGCTCGGAACTGGGCGCCGTATTTCAGAAGGTAAAGCGGCGCAGGGCCTTCCCCGACGGCAAACCCTGACGTCCTGAACTGCGGTATCGCGCCGCCCAGAACCGCGAGGAACTGCCAGCCGATGACGCCGGCAAGTCTCTCCGGGACGTCCGTGTCCAAGCACTTTATGACCACCCTTGCCACCTCGGCCCGCTTCTCTTGCAGCGCATCACCCGAGTTGAAGCAGTACACGAAAGCCTCTAAAAGATGGTTTGGCGAAGACCGCACCAACTGATTCTCCAACACACGGTCAGCGCAGCTCAAAAGGCTGAAGCCTATGGGGTCAAACCCGACGGGGCTGGAGCTCAAATCCGCAATTCCAAGGAACAGCGACACCATGTTCAGGATGTTCTGAAGGCCCTCCGACGGTACCGCGCTCTCTAACCCCGTGCGCAGCGCATGGTGAATCCGTCGGACTTCGTCGCAATGTTGCAGAACGGCCACGTGGTCAAACACCGTCCTCCCCTCCATCTCGGCCCGGAAAAGCAACACCAGCTCGCCGAGGGCGCGACCCGAGCTCCCCTCAATCTGCCGTAAAAGCTGCCGCATTGCTGTGAAGTCGGTTAGTGGTAATTTAGGGCCTAGCGTGAGTTCCGACTCCATTTTGAGTTGGCTGATCCTAAGTAGCGCGTTGCTCCCTTGCGCATTGGCCTCCGGATGATTTGCCAAGCTCGGCAGCAGGTCTTGCACAGCTTTCTCGATGGAAGGCCCAACGCCCGAGTGGGAGAACGCTCGCAATAGCTCCGGTTGTTGCAGGAGATGAAGTAGCAACCCGGCGCACTCGTGCGCGCCCGTCGTCGCCTCCCGCTCCCCACGGTTCGCCAGTAGGCGTGCCATTTGCCCCACCTCGCCAAGGAGAGCCACCAACCATGCCCCTAGCGTTTTGACGGGAACCATGCCCAGAAGCTTCCTGATGTTGTCCTCCCCGTTCATAGGGAGTCTCAGCGCTTGAATCAAGCATTGCAAGCTGGACCAGTCCGGGTAGCTCGTGTCGGTACTTGAGAGCCGACAACTCTCGACCCCACGGGAATGACGCCACAAGTTGCTGGGGCAAGCGCTGCTCAAAGACTTCCTGGACAAAAGGCGCGCTTGCTCGTTGGAGGTGACCAAGGAGAAAGAGATAAGTGACCAGAGTCTCAAAGGGTATCGACTCGGGTCCGTGCATTGCTCGGTACGGGCTGGAAGAGAGTGGGGCGAGGATCCACTCGCCAGCCTGGCGCAGAACTTTTGCAGCAGTCCCACACGATGCCACCTGCACACGTGATGGATAGATGGACGGCTGTTACCGGACATCTCCGCAAGACTGCTTTTGCACGGTCTTTGGATGACTGCGAAATTCGAGCAAGAGAGAAGCTTCCTTTACAAGTTGCCAGATTGAAAACCGATCGCGCATTAGCAAGATCAGATGGTCAAATGGGAATCGAAGAGGGTTGGATTGGTGGACTGACTGTACAATATCCGAATCGAATACCCCGCTCCACACTTTCCCCACTGGTGTGGCAGTCAGTTCATTCAGTTAAATCTCAATGCTAAGCACAAGAGTGCGCAAGGGGTTTCTAAGGGACGCCAGCCTGCTTGTCTGCGGGAGAAGCGCCGTGCAATCAGATTTGCTGAGCACCCACTATCACAAAGGGAAACGTATCTGTTCTACCAAAGGGCGAGCACTGTACTCCGCTTGTTGAGCTAACCCAAATGTTGTCAGAACAAACAGTACTCCACTGGCGCTGATGCGACAGAAAGAGTGAGGGCGCTCCTTGGCTTACCTTCAGAGCAAAGCAATTTTGGGCACAAGCCGCAATGTAACCAAGGCTGTGCATGACTTGGACCGCGTTCCGAGGGCTTCGGGTGAGGATTGAGAGCACGCCCCGGACCACCTCTTGATTCTCCATGAGCTTTGACATCTGGCACGCAACAAAAAATGGACTTTAGCAGACAGTGGCAGAGGCGTAACTGTTTGATGTCCGTGCGAGGCTTCGACCTGAGCCACAAGCGCAGGGCGTCAGCGGACTACTCCTGTGCCAAAGTTGCATTCAACCTAGTTACGGTGGGGGGAATGAAAGCAGACGGTCATCACTAGTGGCGACCAAGCCACTGGAGTGAGAGGCTACTGCTGATGTAAAGCTGGTTCTAGAATAGTGACTTGCATATGGTCCGCATATGTCTCTGTTGAATCACCTGCTGAAGCTGCCTTTATGCCACTGAGCCTTACCTGCAGTGCAGGCTTGCTTTACATTGTTTGCAAATTCCTGGGATGCAGGGAGTTCTCCACAAAAACGTCCTGTGAAGCCATAAGTACTCTGGACTGAGTGAAACATTCAAGCTGTCTCACCTTCTTGAAAGCCTTGTTTGACCGGAGCCGCAGCTCTTGTTCCTTTCCAGGCTCGAGGCCGGCCGCTTTGCAACCCTCCACCAGCTTTTCGAACTCGTCTGCAACTCGGCCCCACTTCTCCTTCTGAATTAGGTCCAGGAAGTTGGGGACGGGGTCCCGACCAGCATTCGCCTGTGTTGATCGCAAGGGTAGGATTGATACGGAAGACCCTATGATTTTGGTAATACATACAGACACATGAGTCAATATAGATTGCCTAGAGTGCGCAGGCTGAAGCATCCCTCTGAGGAACTGCTTCCGGCGTTCAGTTTGTCTTGGGTCTCTTCCAGACTTCAACTATGATTGAGTACAAGGCACATTGAAGATGACCATTTTTTGTGACGGCTGATCTTTATCATCTTTGCGCATATCTCCATTTCAGAAGAGGCAGTCCTAATCTGTTCAGATGACAGCTGCACATTTCACAAAAGAGGCAGGGGCATCAGAAGGGAGTCACGTTCATCATAGCGGTACCATGACAAGCAAAGCATCTGCTGGCAGCCAAGTCTTCGAGTGAGCTCATCACTTACCATCTTGATGGTGACACCCTTTAAGCGCTAGTCAAGCTCAGCTTAAAAGCACGAGCTTCTTCACGAAAAGGTCTCGACGGACCAACTGCTCATGTTAGATCTTTTATGATTGGTGACCGCAGCTCCTTTTGCCAGAAGAGCAGCAGAAGAGGTCTAACTCTGAGTTTGAGTCTTGCATTGACATTGAGAGGAAAAACTTTGACAATGTTCAGTTCTTCAGGGTAACTAATTAAGAAGTACTATAGTACTGAAAATGAGCACTCCCCCTCCAACTTGTAAGTTTGGACGATCAAGACGTGGAAAGCACGTGGTAAACCCGTAATTTCAAACCGTCCGATGCTCCATCGTGGTACCATCGAGCGTCATACACCAGTGTTGCTCGTTCACGTGGTTTGCCAAATCTGATTGCTCCTGAAGCCCCCCCTAAACTTTGAGTTTCGGTTGACCAATTCACGTTCATGCAGAATGGATGCAGACTGCTGAAGCCTGAGGAACAACAGAAGCCGCCCACAGCCCCTCTTTTCAAACCTCTTACATGCTCACCATATCTTAAGTTTGCAAGCTTGCCTTACTAAAGACGGCAGCATTGCTGCGGCAGGGATCAACCCTGTATCCAGAGCCCCAGTGTTCCTTCGACGGGCTTTGTATGTAGAGCACGCTGCAGCACGGCGGCTGACTGAGACTTCATTGTTGAGGTTTACAAAAGATCTGCTGGCGCAGTATTGAGCGCGCACTTGCGTGACAAGACACTGCACATCAACCTTGCAAAGCTCTCAGAAGACGGGTATCCATGTCAAGAAGGGACGTGTCCTTGTAAGCACCGCTGCCCCACCTTTTGTTTGACTTTCCATTGATAGGCGCGATTCCCCTGTGAATATTGTGCAGAAAGGATGACTGTTGCAGCCGCACTGAGGCCTAATGGAACTTTTGAAGCCAGTAATTGCATCACCTATGATAGTGACATTTTTTGGCTGCCTCATTGCTTCCCTGTCTGAGTGCCGCTCCTGAGGTTCAGTACGCATCTCCGCCTTCTCCACTGACAGACTCTGTAACAGATTTGTGTGAAGTGCTGATGCATGTGCACTGGAGTCAGATTTCAGGAAGACATGCAGAAAGGCAGCACAACCGAGCAATGATGCAAAGAACATGTGTGCAGGAACCTGGCGTTGAACGACCACCAGCTGCGGTATGGGGACCACTAGTTTCTGGATGGATGTCCCCGGCATTGAATGCAACCAGCCACTTGGTGAAAGTCACCAAAGCTGCAACCACGAACACAATATGTGAGAAAGCGCACCCCCCTGTCGCATTTGCAGATGGTGGCAGGGAGACCTCGCAGCCTGAAGAGATTTGCCATCTAACTTGAACAATCTGGGGCTCGCTGCACCAGAGTCTCTGTCTTGCCGCAAGTGTCATAGACCTTCTTGAAACGTTGTGCACGATTTGCATTGACTTGGGTTCTTGTTTCTATGTGTACGAATGTGTCAGCTTGGTGTAGCACTCAGTCAACTTCTTTGGGGATGATTGCTCAAACCCTTCGTCTACCAAGGTCTGCTGCTTGTCTTGAATGGCCTCTGAAAGTTGCTGCAAAGGAGTGTTTCTGCACAGTTTGAGAAAACTCCAAAGACAAGGCGTCTTATTCGTTGCCTGTGAGGGAGTGTCATTGTTGCTCTTTGCCATACTTTGCTTGCTCGGACAGTTGGCAACTTCACCCATCTTAAGCAATTCTCGGTCTTGTCGCTTGTGTCCGTTTTTCCATGTTTTCAATGCCTTCAAGAACGTCCGAGCACAGACAGCTGTCCTACAATTGATATCAATTGCTGTCATGGCTCTTGAACGAGGCGTCGCCAGCTTGAGCCCACTCTATGTCTCTCTTGCCACCTGTCGTAACTCTCTCTGCAGTGCTTCCTCTGAAGCGCCAGGTTGCATGGGGTCGAACCGCCAGCTGGCGGTCGGCGAGGCTGTTGGTGCGGTTGGAAACGAGAACGTCCCTGCTGGGTTGGGGTCCCAGACCGTAAGGTGGGATTGCCTGCGCAATAAGGAATGGAACACAAATGTGTTGCTGGCTGAGGAACACTCGCATGGGCGAACACTAAGAGTCTCCATGATTGCAATACTGTATGGGGAGCGCTGAGTATCTTCCAAATGATTTGAGGGACGAATACCGCTGTGACCACCAGCAGGCTCTTATACTTTCTGCGCGACTGTGCGCCATTTGCGTTTGTTTTTGCTCGATTCAAAAACATCATCAAGCGCCATTCTCCTGGCGTCTGGGTCACTCTTTCGAGCAAAGATCTTGACCCATGCCAGCTGGCAACATCCCAAGATTCTAATGATCATGCTAGCATGCCTTCCAAGCTTTCGCTGAGTCTATCTGTCAAATATTCAGCACGGGGTTTTGTGTGCCTCGCATCTGCCATGCTCCGGCAATCCACATGGACTTTCGGTATTCGATCCTGCTGCAACGCTTCATGGGCCTTTCGTAAAGGTTTGTGTGCGGAGCCTTTGAAACGCCTAGGGACAGCTGTTTGACAGCTGTTCGACAGCTGTTTTGACTGGGACACATCCAACTTCTCGGTTTTTCGAACAGCTGAGAGCTGGCAAAGACCAGGACACAGGATATCGCAGTTGAACGCCAGCAGCTTTTGGAACTGTCTCATATGTTAACATATTACCAGATACTCCTCATCTTGCAGCACGGCAGGGCAAGCTGTCCACAACCTCTCCTCTCCCCAACCCATGCAAGCCCCCACCAATCCCCTGAATAAACCCTCCTCCATCGCCCTCAGCTATGACTCCTCGCCGGCAGAGCCACAAACGGTCCTCAGGGAGCGCTCTTCCAACCTCCACGAGCAGACCGGGGGGTGGCTTTCTTCAAACACTTATAACCAGTCAGAGGCGGGTGAAACAGCAGCAGGAGCCAAGTGGAAAGGGGAAGCAGCTCGAGGGAGATATGCTGGGGCCATGACAGAAGAAGACACGCTGGCTGAGCAGGAGAATCGGATCCCCAGGGAACGCACAAGGTTTCAACCGCTGACAGCTCGCGAACTCAGGAGGCAGGCGCTCGAGTGGGACGAAAGTTTTGTTAAGGAAACGGGACGCAACGTAAGGACGGGGCCTGCGCAGAGCGCGAAGCAGGTCAGCCTGAAAGTCTTGGCATGTAGTACCGCTTGCTTGGTAATCACCGGTTTGTCTTGCAATTGGGGAGCAGGGAGGGCAGTGACTGCAGGAGATCATGATGAATCGAAGGCTGGTGTCTGCAAAATCAGAAGAACAGATGTACACATCGAACGCCTCAAAATACGAGGCTCAAGACCAGGAGTACTAAAGCCCGGAACAAGTCATTTGACAAAGAACCGCTCGTGCTTCGACACCGCTAATGTCTTCTATGATGTTTCTGGCTGTCATAACCCGCACCGAGTAGCGCCTGACTTATCAAACGTGCGCAGGTGGACCAGAGCAAGGGGCTCGATGCCATGAGGGAGGCTGTTGCGGCGCTGGATCTGAATGCGGGCTGCGACAAGGTTGGGAGCAGTGAGGAAAGGGCGACGGAAGGGCCGACATTTGGGTGGGAGAGGTCGCCGTTGGCCACGGTCAGGCTCACTGCACAAGCCGGGGTGCAAGGTGACGTGGGGGTGATGAAGGTGCGTAACTCGATTCTGGCTGAAGGCACACGCTAGCCTGCGAATATAAGAAGGAAAGTGTTTACAGAATCCATGTAAAGCAGTCTGGAAGTCATCTTGCCACGCCACGCTTACTCGATGTGCCACAAGAACTGGGTCGACTTTGTTGGGCAACAGGCGTACTTCGATATTGCCCGCCCTTTTGGGTTCAACCTGTGGAGATGGCGCCTTTTTGTGGGTTGACTTACCGAAGTAATCGTGGATCTCGATCGGCAAAAGCGGCTCGCTTTTGCTCCAGTGAGGAATTCGCTGTGTGGAAAACAGGCCAAAGTTACAGCTTAGCAATTCTCAGCAGCGCCCACTAGAGAGCACAACCGCCGTGGCGGTCTGCTTATCGCAATCGTCTTACGACGGCCGTCAACGTATTGCATAACAAAGCACATTCCCCATCCGCAGGTTGCTTGGGACTGGGCCTTGGCGGTGCTGAGGACTCTCGGCGACGGCGCGCTGAAAGGCGCGGACGGTCTGGACCGGGAAACGATCTGCGCCCTGACGGACGTTTGTGCATACGCTCTCCGTGTGCCTTTGCAGCAGGTGAGTCGCACGAGCAAGTGGACCAATGAGGTCATTTTGACGTCATGGCTTGACCCATGGCTTGACCCATGCGACTGACGTCATATTGACTACATACAGTCATATTGACTACAGAAGCGTTGAAGGACTGGTTTTTGCATATGGACGAGTTGAGACGAGATGGCGCGATCTGAAGCAACGCATTCCGATATTCTGAGTTGCCATTCCGATATTCTGAGTTGCCAAGAACTGTTTGAGTTGGAGTTAGCGAGCTACTTGACAAAAGCGCCGCAGTTTCCAGCCATGCCCTTTGGAAGGGAAATTTAGTTCACAAAAACCCGTTTCGAGAAAGCGGCAGACGCGAGCAATTGGCTTTAAAGGAGCGCAGCGTGTCGATCCCCGTGTAGCACGGTAGCAAAAACTTAGAAAGAGTTTCGCGTGCTACTCGCCCTAAGCAAGAGGTCCAGCACGTTGTTTTGGCGTCTGGCAGCTTGTATGCAAGCATGAAGCGAGGGAAGGAGCAGATCATTGCGGAGCAAGCGAACGCATGTCACCCATTCCTTTCCGAAAAGGCATACGGACAGACTTCAGGCTTCCTGTTCCCAAATTCAAAATTGCGAATTTTTCCGTTAGCCGATCAATCTTCGTAAGCGCTCACATCTTCCGCGGCCCCTTTCTTCGCAGCGCTTGCGCATCTACCGTTCCCTAATCAGCGCCGGCCTCCTCGCCGCCGTCGCGGCCGCGCTGACGGCTGACGACGCGAAGCTCTGGGAGGCCGCCACGTGTATGCTGACGTGGACGCTCGTCCGCGATCCTCCGTCGCTGCGCGCGCACCTGCCCGCCGTCCGACGCCTGCTGCACCGCTTCCCGATCGTCGAAGCGACGCTCGCGGTGGGCGAAGGGCGCCTGCAGACCCGCCTGGCGAAACTGATGCACGGCCTGCTCAGTCTGACAAACGTAAGCATATCGTTGACAAATGCGGCCAGATTCTACCCTGCACTTTACCTGGTTTTTGGTGGCAAACGATCCGAGACGAGCTTCGAAACAAGTTGATCTGAAGGTCTGCCACTATTTGTCTCCGGTCTCGGTGTCGAGGTCTATGCCAAACGCAGGAAAGTTCGAGCCGCCCTGACCTTATATTAAGTTCGAAGGACGAAGACTGGCGCAACCCGTTTGTCAGTGTCAACACCGAGTTGAACCATAGAATCAAAGTGCCATAAGGTTCCGACTTTGCAGCCGAGCACACCAGCAAGCGAATTCACAATACATCTCACTGATCGCCACGTGCCCCTTTTTCTGCGCAGACTGTGAATACCGCATGGCTGGACCCCCTGCTGGATGACGTCATCCAGCAGGTTGTAGCGCTGATTGCGGCTGACGTCAGCGCTGCCAGCGGGGGTGCCTTTGACGAGCAGAGCGACGAGGCGGAGATGCGCAAGCTCAAGTACGCGTGCAACATGCTGACGAACTGCGTACGTCACTATGGCGCCAGCCTTGGGTAAGCCGGTCGAACGCCCTTCAATGTCCGGTTCTCACGGGTTTCCAAGTTTTTGTGAGGTGTTGACATCCAAGTCAGGCGTCCGATGACTCGGGAACGGCGCTGGGCTTGAAAAGTGATGTGCCTGTCCAAAGCCTTACTTCGTGAAAGTACTTTTTGGCTCCCTTTTTTACATCGCCCGGAAATGTCTAGCGTTCCCTTCCACATTTGCGGTGGGTTTTGGCGTTATTTTGGGGACTAATGACATCCTTTGAAGGGGCTCCTTTGTTGCTCGCCTCTTTCGAAATGCACTACCGAATTCGATCAAAAAGTTTCTTTTCTGCGCTGCCGAGGCCGCAACCGGTTGAATCACAACATGCATTTTGGGCAGTCTTTCTTTCTTTGAGGGCATCGACTGAACCTTCGATCAGCTGCGCCGACTGTACCACAGACACGTGGCACGACTAATGACGTGGAACAATTCGGTTTCTGGGCCGCTCCTTTAGGAAGGTTCTGCCAGCGAGCAGCGACTGTGATATTGCAGGGTGCGCTTCAACGTCAACTATATGCAAAATGCAATTACCTTAACTGAGAAAGAGAAACAGCAAAGGCGCAGGCAAAGCGGCACTACCTTCGTTTAATCAAGACACTTTTAATCATCTTATTGACGCTCCCTTCGATGAATTCCTCTTTTCTTTCGTCAGGCCGATCTTGCTCCGCCACCGAGCCCCGGAGGCGATCGCGTGTCTGGTCGCCTGCCGGCCGCAAGACTTCGCGGCCGCGGGCGCGCGCTTTCTGCGCATGTGCCTGGAGCGCCGGGACCCGGGGTACGTACCGCGGCTCGTTCGCGGCGACCTGTTCGCGCCCGTGCTCGCGGCGTATCCAGCCAACGCGGGAGCTGGCAACCCGATCGCGGTGGAGGTTCTCGCTCTCGTAAATTTTGTTGTGGAGGTACATACCGCCATCAATCTTAAGTTCAAAATGTTGGTGTTGATGTTGCGTTCGGTGGGTGATTCCAGTTTTACTGTGTCGCTTGACAGTCAGAGAACAGTAATTGCAGTACAAGGCCAGGGACATGGATATGTATGTCTGAGAGACTGGATTTGGGACCAGAAAGTGGACGCGAAGAGTCTCTTGTCGTTCTGGAGGCATGAGTGGAAACCACAACCTAAAGGTCTGAAGACTTTTGTCGGCGTCTGAGAAAAGTTCGTTATCGGGCGCTTGCTCAGTCGGAGGCATGGCTCGGAGACAGTCTGCTCTGAGACTCCTCTGACCTGTTTTCTGACCCTGTTTTCCTGGAGGTTTTTGCTGACATGGGCTCCAGCAATCGCTGCTTGCCACTTCCCTTCGACAAATTCAGCCGATAATATCCGTTTGTAAGGTCAGATATCAATTTGTGCCTCTTGGCAAGCCAAGCGATCCCAGTTTGTTGTACATAGCCTTACAAACGATCTTTACTTTCTGTTGGCAGGAGAACATCACCGATGTCGTGCGGTATCTGTGGGAGCAATTTGGCCACTTTTACTACATGGTGCGCCACGTTCCTACTTTCAGCAAGCTACGGATCAAGTACGAAGAGATCATGACAACATATTGAGCTTATTGACTGTGGATGAAATGACAAAGATAGGACACTGCGTTTTCTAGAACTGTGCACGCTACTGATTGTTGATTGATGATTAGTGATAGAGGGTTGCTTCAAGCATGCGAGTGTGTGGTGCGTCGGACTTTAGTTGAATGGACGGCCGGGGTAGAGTCACCGCGCAAGATCAGAAACAAGGGACAGGAATAAAAAAGGACGACACTTTGAAGTCCTCTGATTAAGAAAACCGCAGTGCAAGCGTCAACAATTGCTCAGATATAATGCAGTAGGCCAACGGCAGACGGCAGCTGCAAAGGCTAATTCAGAAAGGTACCAATAAGAGACAAGAGACAACCGAGAGATTTGGTAAAGCTCCCCGAAAATGAATTGATAAGTGGACTTTCTTTGAACTTCGATCGTCATACTACCTTTGTAGCGTCCAGAAGTAGCTAGTTTAGCCAATGGAGATCACTGAGTGGTTCTTTCATTAGAAACAATGGAGCAGGCCCGCATTTGAGATCGGACTCACCTCAGATCGGCCGGCATGAATGCACTGCCAGCCTGAAAGGCGCCGGGAAGCCACTCTCACTACTGCGACCGTCGTCTTCAACGTAGACTACACTAGATAACAAGAATGTTTCTGTCTGACTTCAGCAGACCACTAGCTCATAAGCTAGTCGGACATGAATAATTGTTCTAATTATATTCATTGCGCTGGAGCCGCCAGCCTGCGCGCCATGCGCCGGATTTGCATGTAGTATAGCTTAGTAGATGTCACCGATAGCTTTGAGGCGCCGCGACTGCCGACTGGTCGATCTCCAATATCCAATGCGAATGATTCATGGTACGCATACACGTAGCAAACTGACAGTGCCAAAGAGGAATTGAATGCCGTGCCGCCGTACTTGATCTCATGCAAGCTTTAACGTGTCAGCGACGAACTGTAAAAAGCAGGCCGCGCCACGGATGGTCGAGTTTGGCATCATTGGTACCGTACACTGACATGGGCCCTAGAGCTAGCTCATTGTCATGTGGCGGCCCGCGCCGCGGCGCGCCCAAACTGCAGTGCGGCTTTGACATTTCACTGGGTACAGACTAGGCTGCTAGTCATATTAGTAAAGTCCATGCGACTACGGTGAATTGTCAGAGAGGGTCATTGGCTGCAGCGCACAAGGTGCTCCAGCCAAACCATAACGTGAAGCCTGTCGCAAGTCAAAGCTGTGCACGGCGGAAACTTTGACATGCAATGATGCGGCCTTTGACCAGCAGTTGAAACTCAAGCCAGTGGCCAGGGCTCTAGGTCAGGACGGATGCAAGGTGGTCACAACGGGCCCGGCTAATAGATGCACACTGACTCAGGTTGATGTTTCAAGCCCGGTTTACTAAGTCCAACCTATGCTTGACGATGTTAAGGCAAACCACTGAACAGGCAAGGCTAAGGGCGGCCCGCAGACTCATTTTGTTGCAAACCACTTGTTGACATCACACGCAAATCGACTTCTAGCTATACGTACAGTCAAGTGCAATAAGAGTCCATTTGAATACTACACACACATCCTATCTACATCTGTACAGGCCTGATTCCGATGTAGTTGACCCGGACGCCGAAGGTCCAACTGAGCTGGTTGCGTCGTCAGTGCTCTCCTCAAAATCAGCAAGTGAGGCATCACTTGCTGTTGTCGACCCCGTCGTAGGTCCCTCGGCAGGCCGCTGGAGAAAGAGCAACAACGGGTTAACGCCAAGATGGATGCGCATAAAACACATGCATCAGTTGACCGCGAGCGGCCCCTGATTCTACGGTCCAATGGTTCCTATCCTCAAGCACGCTCGAACTGAACGCCCTTTGAGAAGCTTCTTTCACGGCTTTGGGAGTAAAAGCTGAGTCGCGAATCCTAGAAAGACTTTCACCGCTTGTTGGCGTTTGACTCAAATACACAGGTATTGGATCCAGAATCAATGCTTTCATTCGGAAGCACGGAGCGGATGCCACCAGAAAAGAACGATGGAAGACTGCCAGTATGTTCCCTCCTGCTGACATTAGATTCAACATGCAACACCTCTCGAGTCGACTATCGAAGATTGAGCATCAAAGAGCGCACAGCCCGTTCTCGAGGCACAGGCTACAACTTTGGGGTCACAGAGAGAACGTCAGACTTGCTACCATAACGAATTGCTGTGTGCAGCGTCATCCGAACAGCCAGCAATTTAAGTATAGAGCAGGAACGTGACCCACCTCATCTCGCTCCTAAGGACCCACTCGGCCTTAGCAGCTCCTCCAAAAGAGCCTGCATCAGAAACTTAGCTTGAGATAGTTCGCGATCCCAGTGCAATCATTGGACGTCTGAACATCTGAAGAGTGCTTGGCGAAGCAAGGATCCGGCTGATCAGAAGTGTCTACCCATTCCAGAGTCGACGTGGCGGTCCGCTTTCAAAAGCAAATTAGCGTAATCCGTCGGCTCAATCGCTGATCGCCAAGATCCAGTCGGACCCCTTTGGCTTTGTTTGCAATCTAGAAGAGTGATGCTACAGAGCAGAGAAGAAGAGATGCGGAAATCGTGGTCACTTCCGCAAAGGCTCCACCTTCCACTGGATCGTCACTTCAGAAACACCAAGTCGTGGACTAAGATGCCTTACCCATACGATGGGTGGCTATCCACCGACCCAAGATCGAAAATGTCCCTTGATCCTCGACACTGCTTTCTTGGCCCCCACCACCATCCGGCGGCGATGCCCTTGTTGGTACGCATCGGTCGGCATAATCCCAAAAGATCCACATAGGCTCCCTAATATCGCCGCGATCTCCTCCACAGGGGAATCCGAAGCGTCGGCCAATGCACAGGTGAGCCCAAAAGTTCCCGCCACGTGTGGGAAGTCGTTGAATACCGAGTCCGCCCAAACGAATTCCGACTCCGTGCTCCCAAAAGCCACTGGTCCGCCGATCGTCCTCGTTTCTGCTCTACGAGAACGAATCGCATCAAGCACGCCAAGGGCCACGTAGGCCAGCCCCGTCGTGTCGGGGCAGTGCCCCAGAGCGTGGGGGAGCGATTCAAGCAGCACGCTATTCGTGTTGCAACCCCAGAGGAGGCGAGCAATCTGATGCTCGACAAGGGGTGGATAAGGCTCGTGGCCACGCTGCAAAAGAGAGGAATCAAGCAACTCCATAAGTATTCCTGCTGGTTTGGTACAACGGCGTCAAGCTCCTTCTTCCATTGAACAGAATTAAGCCCGACAAGCCCGACAAGCCCGAGTCGACTGTCTGAAATCGGAATACCCACAAGTTATGCTGAGTATGCTTGAAACCCGACTATGTGATCAAAGGACTCAAAATATGCTTTTCTAGGCTTTAGAGGTTTTAGGCATTCTAAGATTTGGAGCGTTTTCTATTAAGCGTCAATATGCGATCCTTCTGACGACAGGATCTCTATGGTTTTGCCACAAAGCGACACCATAACCTGAGGTGACCCCCAAAGCTGAAGAGCACCTCAGTTCACATGCTTACTGGCTAGGACTGGAGAACTTCCTTGAAAAGAATCAGATGCGGTCAGGGCTCCAAGAATGTTTCGCAAGGGGTTCATGTTCTTACCGTAGGACTGAAGGATGCTTCCCTCAGGAACTCCAGAAAAGCAGCCTTTCCATGGGACGGCCTCCTTTGGAAGCACAAGGCTATTGTGCACAGCCCTTGCTGTTCTTCGTGGTCGAGCACCCCTCGAACACGCTGCTCTGTCTCAGATCTCAGATCTAGCAGGAGATTACAGTTTGAGGGTATCTCCTGGCCCACTCCGCATCCTCCCTCTGCTGTGGCCAAACCACTGATCTGAGGCTGCCCCTGACGCTGTCTATCATCACCAAAACACCCCTCTAAACCACGTCTCCCTCCTTCTGCCTCTGGTTGCCTTTCTTCTCTTCCGGACTTCCACGTGTCTGCCTGCTTATGCGTCCCAGACCCCCCGCTGCTAAGATTTCTAGCACGACGCATGGCCTTGAGTGGGTCTATGTTCAGACGCCGCCACGGGCAGCCTGGCTCACGTGGATCGTCGTTGACATGGTCTTCAACAGCTGGCAAGAAGGAAGAGTCAGTACATGCCTCAGATGTCCTGGGAGGATGGGAGACCAGAAAGGTGAAGCCTTGGGCTTTCATTCGTACTCAAGAGATGGGAACTAATTCTTCCTTCTCCCTTTGAACTAGCAGTCCAGTCTACGTGACAATTTAATGATCGAAGAGGTTTTTGACCAGCTAACGCAGCTCGCGGTCACCCGATTTGGTTCTGCAATGCTCAGTTGGAATGTCCTTGAGTTCAAAGTTCAGTGCTTTGCTGAGTTGTTGGGAGTCTGCTTTCTCTAGACTCCAGAGATCTTCATACGGTCAGCAAAACGCAGTATCTCACGCAAGAACAGCATTTGGAATGTGCCATGGCCACTAATGTCGACAGGCGCCTATAATCAGAGAAAGTATGTTTCTCCTGCACGAGCACTTTGGAAAGGTCACCTGCCTTGATTAGAATCCATAGTGAAAAGGCACAGATTGATAAATGTAGACAGGTGTCCAGCATTGAACTTGAGCGAACAATAGGTGAAAAGCGTTTTTGCAAAGCAGTGTGACTGAGCTGATCCCTGCTGCACGAATCTGAACCTTCGCATCTTTCATCTCATTGTCCCAACTTAGACCAACGTGCTCTCCAGGGTCACAGACAGCAAGCAAACCATGGTACAGTTCTCAAGCTGCGACCAGGCCTGAAACAACAGCAAAACTGTAATATCGTGGATGAAGAGTATGAAAATCCTACTGACCAAGGCAACACCTTTAATGGCCAATCATTGGAATTTGACGAGGTAGTCTGCTGGAACTGACATTTAGCATGTTAGACATAGAGTCTGCAAATCTATGACAATCTTACATGCTTAAAAGGTGAAGAGGAGACACACCTGATGAAGATTGCCCTTCTTCACGAGGCTGGCAACCTTTCAGGAACTTCTCCTGATATTCCTCGGATACATGGCGGGGGTCGCTGACAGGACAGTCCCTTGGCAGGTGCAGGAGCTTTACCAAAGTCGCGCACTCGCAGGTTCTTGCACCCTGCTCAGGGGCTGCACAACAGACCGCCAGGTTCCGATAGAGTCTATCTCGGAGCTCCTGCCGGTGTTTGCCATCTCCCCGACAAACGGCCTCGTCAAGCAGCGTCTGGAAAGCCGCCACAGCAGGCTGTCGAGGCCGCGTTGTTGCATTCCCTGCATTCACCCCCATTCTGCGTGCTTTGGAGGGTTTGCTGCTGCCAGACTCGAGTGCTTGCATGTCAAAAGTTAAACTTGGCTGGCTAGAGCTGGGGTATGGGAACTGCTCTTTAGCACGACAGCTGTGCCAGACCTCCAGGGGAATCCAGGTGACTGCGGTGATTGTTGAAAGGTCCGAATTCTGCCATTGTGATGCTGAATAACATTGACAAGGTCGAGTGCGAATTCACCCCCGACCCGCCCACTACTTAACAGCTGTAACTGTAAAAGCACGAGCGCACCCTCAACCAGGGAGCGGCCGTTAAGGCTGTGGCATGTGCAACAACCTACTACAAGTGGCAGGGAGAGCAGAATGAGAGCGAGTGAGCACTAGAGACCCCCTGCCATTCTAGCCCGATGTTGCAACCAAAGCGGACAAGCTGGCTCGTAAATCCTTGGGGTTCAGGTTCTGCAAGTTAAGCCTTCAAATGTGCCTCATAAAGGAGTAGGCTTGGCACCCCGCCTGCAAGGACGAGATTGACCCAGCGTGCCTGCTCTGATCGGGCAGATTGTGACAACAGCTAGGCAGAATGGGCAAATGGGCCGCCACAGCAATGACTTTGAGGCTCGAGCACAGCCGCTGCCATGCAAGACGGGCAAGACGGGCAAGACAGTCCCCCAGGCTGCCAAGATGCAGGCCAAGATGGGCCAAGAATCAAGATGGGCAAGCTAGATGGGCAAGCTGGGCAAGATGGGCAAGCTGGGCAAGATGGGGCAAGCTGGCCGGGCAAGCTTAGAGCTAGATGGGCTAGATGGGCCAGATGGGCAAGCCATTGGCATGAGCAAGGGCGAGATGCCAGGTGGCAATTAGAATACCGTATGCTGGCCCGGGGCCCCGCGCCGGAGGCGGCCGCCGAGCCTAGGCGGGCCCGGCCGTCATCCGACCGTGAAGACGGCTATTGCTCACTGTCAGCCGTCGATTCAAGATTCTGTATGACCCAAACGAGCACATCGAGCCCAACACGCCCGAGAAGGCCAGATGGTCCAGATGGACTTCATATGGACGTCAAAACTGCGCGGTAGCACTTGGCAGCTGGCTCAGTTAGCTGCAGCACTCCGGCCCTTCAGCTACTGCAGAACGCCGCACTGCACAAGTCGCAGATCACCTGGGCATACGTGTGCTCTTTGATCTGATTCAGCTAGTACTAGGAGCTGAGCTGCCCGTGCTAGGTTGACCATGTATATTGTAGGTCGGACTGTGCTTCGTAGTTGCTACAACCAGCTTGGGTGGAAAGCGTCCATTGAAAGGCTTACTTTTCAGCTGCAACTGGTGCGCAAACGCAAGATAGAGAAGCTAGCCGAGCGTCAGCGAAGAGTCCCTTGACCAGCTGTGATCAACTTCTGCGCCGCTCGATTGGAGGCACCTCGATCACTTCCTCGACTTCAAGACAGCAAATATCACCTTCCGTGCGCAACAATGGCTCAAAAACTGGGAAAGTTTAGAGGATATGTCTCCCGTGCTCGTACGGTTGAGCTGGAAAACCTACGTGCCAGGCTGAGATCCAAGGTTCTGAAGCAGGGAGCAGCTGCCGGGATTCTGTCCATCACCCTCGGTAAGCGATCTCACTCATTTCACGTTACTTGGGAAGAGTCAAAGTTCATATCAGCTGGATACTCCACTAGCTGACGCCCCTTCTGCACAATCTGGACATGCAGTGGACACCCAATTCACCTTAGAAATCGGAAAAACATTTCTCCGTGAGTCGCCATCTCTCTTCATCCGTGCGCAATCGCCAAACTCTGAAAGCTTTGGTTATACATCATTATCTCAGCTTCTAACCCAGACCTGGGAGGCGAGGGGTTTAAGGAGAAGTACTGGTGAAAGACAGTCAAAGCCACTGGTAGGCTATTCCCTGATCTGGTGTGCCTTCCTGAATCTAAAGTACGCCTGCATTTTGGTCAGCAAAAGCACTCCATAGCTGTACCTAACATGCCCTGTGTCCACTATCCAGGCAGTCTGATCCTGGTGTTGAGAACCAATCAGTCTCCTGACCTATGACTAGAAAGGCAGGTCATCATTTTGATGCATACCACATTCTGGTTCCGATACTCAACAAGTTTTCACATGCTACCTTCTGCAGTTGGCACGGTGGCGGGACTGATTGTCGTTATCACAAGCGGGGCTGCGGTGCCGCTGATCATTTCAACTTCCACTCCCATCGCGGTGAAGTTTGCAGTGATCCTCAAGAACGTCCTGGGAGCAGGGCGCGCTCTCCGCCGGATCCAGATTGTGAGCTTATCTCCATCCCGACTATATCAGGGCTTCGGGCCTGGAGGAGTTTGAAGTTCAACGCAACCCATGTCATGAATAATGATTGCAACCGACACAGAAGGTGCCTTGGCTCTTGGCTTGCACATACTCTCCTTGTATTAGTCACGCCTGCCCACTTTCAACTGTCATCGGGTTCGTGCCCGTATTGCCACCCTTTTTTGACTGCCTCTATCGGGCGAGTCCTGGAAATCTCATCAAGCCAGTTGGAGTCCGTGTCACTGTTGCTGAGGCCTCCATTGAACTGTTTTTTCTTTGTGCCTTTGAGTTCTGCTCTGCTTCAAGATTCCCTTCGCAAGTCTCGAATCAAAGTTGGAGCTGTAGGACTCGCTGTTGTACATTGAGTTGCTGGGAATTGGACTTACGACGGGTGGAATGGCCTTACTTTTTGCGATCCGCCACCATCTGGCGCTCAGCAGTCCGGCGTCTACACTTTGAGGTGGACTGCAAAACCATTTTGTCACAAAGAGGTCTTGTTTTGCTCGCAGATTGAAGAGGAGTTGGCCCGCAGGAACAGTCACGCCAGCCATCTGACCGCCTGAATCAGTCGCCAGAGCGATCGAGCACGTCGTAGATAAGATCGTATAGCATGGCATGGAGCTTGCCCGCGCGGCCGTACTTGAATTCCCGTCGAGTGTACATTTGGTCCACATGTAAGAGAGTTGTAGTAAGCTACACGAAGATACGATGCATACGACGTAGTGTCAATTAATGCGAACAACTAGTCATATGAACTTGACATAGGGTGCTTTCTTTTGACCAGAGTTTGAGCTTCACAAATTCGCGACATTACAGCTCCTTCGGTCCATTGCTGCACTTGCGTATTGGAATGTGACGTCATGATGACAATTATCATATTGAGATTGTTGGTCGTGTGCGACGCGCAGGTCTCGGCGCCGCGCGGCCGGCCGCTGCTGAGCGAGTCCGATCGAGGCTTATGTTACTTGGCTAATCATATACGCATTTGAATATATGGTTCGCGGCTGTGCCATGAAATAGAGCGGACAAAGCCTGTGCAATCCGATCGTGCTCGGCGACTCAGCAGGATTTGGCCGCCTCTTACGCGGCTTGGACGAAACGCAAAAAAGCCTATCCTTGGGAGAGTTCGGCTTAAGCCAAGATTGTGATCACGTTCCCTCAGACGATAAGGGGAGAAGGCCCTCACTACCCGGGCTCGTCATGGTCAGAACAAATCAATGACAGCCTCAAACGCGGTATGATTTGAAGGACAACCGCGGGAGTGGTAGTTGAAACAACCTGCGGAAATTTGATACATGAGCCAAAGCGAGAGTCTACCTCAAAGTTGCCTATCAAAGGAGGCTACTACCTGGCCTAAAGCGCCGCTGAAGTCCTAGAAAAGACCTCTTTTTGCCTTCCTACTTTCTTTCCCCTACGGTCTATTCAACCGTCGAATCAATCAAAGAAACACCTCTGGTCGCGTTCGATCTGTGCTCAACCATTGGTTCAAATCCACACTATATCAAAATCCATCTCTCAAGAAGCCAAAATATCCTCACGCTCGCCGTAACTACGAAACTAGAACGTGTCTCAAACCGGTTCTTCCCGGGGGGATCTACTGGTTTCCAGACCCCTGCTGGTCAGCGAGAGAGAAGGTCGCGCCGCCTTCTCCGCGGGCCGCAGCCTGCTTCCGGCGCGCGATCACAAAGGCCCCAATCGCGGCCAAAACGAGCGCACCTCCCACACCGAGACCCACGCCAAGCCCCACAGCGACACTATTGCTGCCCCCGGTCTTCACACCGGGAGAAGGGCTCGCCGGGGTACCGGGGGCCGGGGTACCGGGCGCCGGGGTACCAGCCGGGGGAGTCTTCGGGGCAGTGGTGGGCGTTGGCGTGGGCGGGTCCGCGGTCACGGTCGCCGTGTGCAGCAGGTAGATTCCGTTCCAGTGGGCGGAATCCGGGGTGTACGTGGCGACCCCACTGACCGGGTCGTACGTCACCGGGAGGTCTTTGGTGACGTTCCAGGTGCAGCCGAAAAACGCGGAAGCGTCGTTCGGGGGCATGGTCGGGGTACAATCGGTTGCCGTGTAGACGTCGACCACGTACTGGACCGTCGCGGCCGCGAGGAGCGCGCGTCGCTTGGCTAGAGTGGGAACGCTCTGGAAGGAGATGGATCCCGACCCCGGGGAGAAGGGCTCGGAGTCCTGAATGAGGTATAGAGCGACTGCGCCGACAACTTCAGTCTTGGGGAGGAGGTCATAAGCTATGGGGATCTGGTCGGCGGTCGGGAAAGTCACGCCGGTTGCTTCGATCGGGGCCGTTCCGGCGGACGCGAAGCTGAAGCTGGCGACGCTGCCCACTAATTGCGTAACCACCGGTTTAGTGGCCGGGTCAAAGGTGTTAACCTCGGTCGTAACCGGGGGAGGCGTTGCGGGTGCGGGCGGGGCGGCAGTCGCCGCGACCGCATACAGCACAAAGACTCCATTCCACTGCGCCTGCGCCGGCGCAAACTGCGCGGTTTGGCTCTGGGTTACGTAGGTAACCGTGCGGGTTGGCGCGACGACAGTCCAGGTACAGCCCGCGTAGGCGTCGGCTGACGTGGGCGGCAGTGCGACGGAGCACCCCCTGACGTGGTACACGTCAACGACGTACGCCTTTCCGCTGGCCGGAGCCGGGATTCCGCTGAACACGACGGAGCCCGAGAAAGGGTAGAAGGGCCCCGCTGCCGTTTTGCCCTGGGTGAAGAAGACGCCGGCAACAGCGACAGGGGTGATGGTATCTGGCAGGGTCGCCACGGGCTGGGAAGCGCCCTGGTAATTTACCGCCACTCCGGTGATTGGGTCGAACGCCGACGCCCCAGTCGGTGTGGCACCAACAACCGATGCCGAAACGGCGACACTCCCGGGCACGGTAACGGCGAAAGTGGGGGCGGTTTTGGGGTTCGGTAGGGGGACCGTCTCCGAAGCGACGGTCACCAGGCTTGGCACGCTGATCGTGTGCAGGACGTAGACTCCGTTCCAGGCGGCAACGGACGCCGTTCCGGTCTTGGACGCCGGATCGACGGAAACGGAAACGTTGGCCGCCGCGGGGGACCATTGGCAGTTGGTGTAGCTGTTGCTGGAAGCGCTCCCCGGAAGTGCCCAGAGGTCGCAACCGGTCGCTTGATAGAGGTCGACTGCGTACTGGAGACCGGTCGGTAGAGCGGCTAGGTTGGCGAAGGTGATAGTGGCCGGGGCGGATGTGTTGTAAGGGGCTGGGAAAGAAGAGAAAGAAGGAATATGAAAGTGTGGAACGACATTAAGATGATTTTGAAATAGCTGCCAGCTAGTGCGTCTTCAAGTAAACGATAGCGTGCGGTAAAATCAGTGAAACGAAGTGAGATGTCTCCCAAAGAAGGTTGCGAAAGAGCCTTACGTGATTCAGGTTTGAGAGCAGATATTCTACTCGGATGGAACCGATGCAGAAAGCACTTCGCTGCCTGCGTTTAGTTGAGGGGGTGGAGCACTTTCGTGCCTTCCAAAGTGAAACAGTGGAAGGGGCTGAACTCTGCGGCAGTTTCCTTGATTCAAGCAAGGTGACAAGCAGAGGCGAACAGTCGAAGTGAGGATATCGCAAACGTAGCAGAGGCCTGCCGACCATGGAAACTCGTTCAAACGCACTAACTTCGCTACAGCACGCAACCGCGGTACTTCGACAAAGCTGGCACCTGGCTATGAGATCGTCCTAGAAACGAACCAGATATCTTCACGGTTTCCTTTTGAAACTTTCGATTGCTGGCCCACCCTACGATAAGAAGACTTACCATTGTTGGCGACGACGAACAGAGCTGCCGCCCGCGAGGACGCGCCCGCGGCCGACGCGGGCGCCCCCGGCACCACGGCCGCGTCCGCATACGCTATGGCATAAGCTGTCGCGCTGCCGTCCGCCGGGACAGGCACGCTGAAGCCGAACGTTCCGGCCGTCGCGTGAACGGAACTGTCGTTGACGGCCGCCGGAATCGCCGCGCCTTGGAACGTCTTCCCGCCGAAGATGGTCGCCGTTCCGGGCGACGTAACCGTCGGGTCGTTGCCGTAAACCCGCGCGAGCAGCACGGGCGCGAAGCGCGCGGCGTCGCCCCACCAGACGACCGGCAGCGCGGCCGCCTCGCAGTGCCGCGCGGCCGCGTTGAGGAGCCCGTCGGCCGCGGCGGTAAAGCACGCGTAGTTGTCGCACTCGGAGCTGGTGTTGCTGCAGGGTGACGTGGCGAGCCCGTATTGGGCGATGAGCTGGAGCTTGGGCAGGAACGTGTTGATGGCGCTCTGGATCGCGGGCTGCGTCTCGGCGACCGTGGAGGAGAGCGTGGTATTCTCTCCGGTCGCCGGAATGAGGTAGAGCGGAACTTCGTCGGCGGCCGCGAGGAGCGCCGCGAGCGCACACGCGTGCTGGTTCGCGGTGGTCGCGCCGTCGCCGCTGTCCAAGCCTGCCGGAAACGGAACGAATGTAGATCAGCTTCAATCCACTTTTTGGAACGTCATATGGTTGAACTGGTTCTGCATGTTCACCTTAGCAGCTAGAGTTGGGGGTTTAGAAATGGATACTGACGAGGTGCCAGGTTCCTGTCTCTTGCCTTCGAAACCCAAATTCCAACTATGAGGCTCCAAGAAACGTAGTCTACGAACCCAGGACTCATTGCTTCTAAGGAAAGAAAAATTGGAGATATTTTGTTCCCATGAAAACAATCGGCTGGGCTACTTGGGCCCTCCCTTGCTTATCTGCCTATGGGGACCCAAAACCGAGGAAGAAGGCAGTAAAAGGAAATCCCGGCGAAGTTTCGCCGAAGGCATTGGACATTTACTCTGGTGAATTAGAACCTCAGAAAACAAATCACACTTACCCGGAGAGTATGCAGGCGGGGCCGACTGGTCCAGCACGTTGATCATCTTGAGGACGTCCGCCTTCTCCGTCCGCATCATTCCGTTCCCGGTGGCGCAGCCCGTGTCGAGCGGAGCCGCCGGCGCATACGTGCTGCCCCACGTGATCGCCCACGTCAGCACGCCGAAGTAATCCGCTGTCTGGTACGCGGCCGGCAGGAAAATGTCCTGGTAGCTCCCGTCGGCCTCGGTGTAATTCACCGGGCTGGTTTGAAGCAGGGAACGGCCCCCGGCGATTTGCTCCGGGGAGGTTTCATCGTTTACGGAAAGCAGGCTGCGGCGCTTGGAGCCGGGGCTCGGGACGACGAACGGCTTAACGTCGTAACTGCAGACAGAAACCACGTTTTCTATCAGTCGTTGGGTTAAAAAGGTGTCGAAAAGTTTAAAACATAAGTAACAGTCGGAGCTTCGATCTTCCCCATAAAACACCAGGGATGAAGATGTATATTTGAATCGACTTGCAAATCGTGTTCAAAGAGGTAAAGGGACCTGCATAGTCCTTCCACTGAGACGAGCAGAACATTGCTGGACGGAAGTATCCTGGGCCGATTAGAAAAGGAGAGCCACCCTGGCGTCGAGGATCCGAGAGAGGAGTAGATCCGGTCATTCTTAGCCTGCCTGAATCTTTCATGAGCTTTGCTACTCACAGGCGCTGCCCGTGTCCGCGAGAAGCGACCCCAGAAGAGTTTCCGCCCAAGTTTTCAAACCCTCATCTCTTAACCCCACAAAACTAAAGCACAATTAATAAACGAGCCCGGATCTAGTTGCGCCACTGACCGGTATCCGTTCGGCTGGTCGCCCGCCGCTGACGCTGGTGTGCCCGGGTTGCTGATGAAGACGCTGATTGCGATCGTGCCCGGGATAGGGCTCAGAGTGGCGACGTTCGA
Organism: Klebsormidium nitens; assembly: GCA_000708835.1. NCBI lineage: Eukaryota > Viridiplantae > Streptophyta > Klebsormidiophyceae > Klebsormidiales > Klebsormidiaceae > Klebsormidium > Klebsormidium nitens. The sequence continues at coordinate 46,808 of DF237226.1, forward strand.
AGCCCCGGTTGCGAGAACGTACTGCGAGCCCCCATTCACACCGTAACGGAACTGGTACTGCAGGGCACCGCTCGGGGCGTCGGCGCTCTTGACCCAGTTGACGGCGCTGATCTTGAACTGGTAGCCGCCACCGGAAGTGTACTTCTGCAGGAGGAAAGCTTCGCGTCAGAGGCTGATTGCGTATGCCCAGAGAAGCGTTGCAGAGTGGCGAAACTTCTCCCCTAAAATCGCCACGACAACTCGAGTGGGTGCTGAAGAACGAACCGCCGAGCAAGATGCCGGTTGAGACCGATTCTGCCCTGATTGCGCACTGTTGGTGCGGGAAGTCGTTTGAGCTCCCCTTTGTTTCGCGACAGCTCGTAAAATAGCCAGAGAACCAAAAGGCAAATCTACAAAAACGATGATGTTTCGGTCCTGTCTTTCTTGTTTAAAGGCTTGGTTGACATTTATTCAGGTTCGCGGTTTTGCACCAGGGCAGACAGATCATCTCAAAGTGTTCGCAGTGGCCTAAAGCCCAAACTTTTTCAACTTTTTGAAAGCGTAAAAGTGGTTCGCAAGGGGGGGCTGCTTACGCTGGATGTGCTGACTGTCTGGACAGTCACGCTGCCCCCCGAGGGAAGGCCAAAGACCGGGAACTCCAGCGAAGCTTGCCCCGCTGACCCGATTCCCAGCGCGTCAGTCCCCTTGAGAGACACCCGGTAGGTTCCCCAGGGCGGAAGAGTGTTCGGTGCGATCGTGATCGATCTGCTGAGCGTGCCAGCCGTGAACGGGTACGACGCTGACGTGGCGACTGACGTCACGGCCCACGTGTAGACGGTATTGGGCTCGTCGGAGGAGGCGGTCAGGAGCAGCTTCTTGGAGGACGCAATTCCGCCGGACACGTCGCCACCGGAAGCAGTGATCGACATTGTGATCGTCCGGGCGGTGGCGATCGTGATCTTGGCGGAGTTGACGACGTTTTTGCGGCCGGTGGAGAGGGGCTCCTTGGATGCCTGCAGAGTCAAAAAAGACGAATCGCTGGTGAGGATAGGCGCAGATTGCAGTATGGGGCTGAGGGTGGGCACGGGTGCGGAGAATAAACATTTGGGTTTGGATTATCAGTGCTACGATAGCTTCGTTCTTATCATGACTTGAGAATATTGTCTAGGGCTTATTAAAAGGGAAGAAGATCCTACTGAGGGCGTCAAATGATCTTTAAACGCCTTGACGCCCCGAGCCCGCGGAGTTAGTCGTATTGATCGCCCAAGAAAAACTGAGAGATTCGAATTGCGCCGCCCGATCTTGTATCCCCTGAGATCTTAAGTATATTCTCTCAATCTTAACTCCTTGTAGGTTTTCTGAAGTTTGCTTTTTGGTCGCACCATTGGCCTTGTTCGGAGGCTGCAGTCTGCTCGCTTCGCCAATTTCTCCGACTCGGGTTAAGACAACGCCGACAAAGACCTTTCTTGCTTTGCACTTTGCCCGCCATCTCCTTCTTCAAGTTCTCCCCCCACAGACCCAAAGCTTGGAAAAGACACTCACGCTGACAAAGAACTGGTAGATTCCGTCCGCGAGAGTACCCCCCGGAATGGTCACGAACTGCCCAAAGTTGTTTGTCGCGTCCGCCTGGTAAAGCGCATTTACTGCGCCGTCCGGAAGCGCCTGGGAGCACGTCCACGTGTACTGGAACGGGTACGGAGTTCCGTACAGGTCCGCTGAGTTGTCCGGGTCTTTGCTAACCGCCAGGAGGGTTAGGTCCTTGGCGGAGTTGGCTAGGCGGTCTCCGCCGGAAACGGAAACGGTGATCGGTTGTGGGGTGAGGCTGAGAGTGACCTGCCCGGTAGAGGCTTGGCCGAGGGAGCCGCCTTGGATGATTGCGACGGAAACCTGGAAAAAAAGGAGGAGCGCAGAATTAGCTCTCTCTTTGCCGAGAGTGCACCAGAGTGAAATGATGCGGGTTGTGCCCGGCTGTTACCGGTTGTGACTTCGTTCAACGTACTTCGAGGGCTGACAGAAGCAATATGGCGTAGAATACTGGAAACGAACTGGCAGCCTGTAGCCTGTCAATTGCAGATTTCCATGGAGCAAGTCTAGAGCCACTACTACCAGAGGAGATACCAATCATGTTGTGTAAAGTTTCATCCGCACGTTATAGCTACAGCTGTCAGATACAGGTAAAGACTTTCCGGCTGCAGGTAAGGGAAACTTTTAGAAGCAATCACGTAACAGAGGGAGGCGCTGCGCCAATTCCCGCGAAATCTTCACCACAGAAAAGAAAGTGAAGGCTTTCTCATTCCGGGTGTCTCCTATTCTGAAAAACGTACTCGAAGCAATCAAAGGAAGACGCGCATTCTCATGAAATGTTGACCAGAGGGAAGGTATTCAAGGCCTTATGAAATCACCTGGAAGACGTAGTCGACTCCAAGGCGCATCGCGGAACCCGGAAGCAGCAGCGTAGGCGAAGAGAAGGACGCCGTGTACTTGGGCGATCCCAAATTGGTCGGGTCGATGATCGGCCCAGTCAGCTGCTGCCACGTGTAGCTCAGCGGGACGTCCCCGCCGCCCGGCACGCACTGCCCGGCGACCCAGATGAACTTCCCGGGCACTCTCCCGGACGCCGTCACTGAGAAAATACTGCTGGAACGTCCGACGGTCCGGCGCTCCGCGCCAGTTCCGGGGGTGGTTACGACCGGAACCGCCTTGCTCTGCTTGTTGATAGTGACGGCGACGGAAGCGCTGGAGAGGCCCACGAAGTTGGTCGCCGTGACGGTGAAAATGTAGGACGTGCCCGGTTCCAGGTCCGTGGAACCCAGGGTGAGTGAGGAGCGGGAGCCCTCTGCGGTGTAGTCGGCAAGCTTGGCGGAAAGCGCGGCCGTGTAGTCGTTGTTCGGTCCCTGAGAATGGAAAAACGACTTGGTTAGTGTCGTGGGCTGTCAGGATTCGAACCGTCAAATGCGTATACTGCTTTCAGGAGCGCGTCAAATGCGTCTTTCCTTGCTTTGTTGAGCTGACGTGTCGAAGATCTCACGCGTCGAGAAGCGATCCACGCTGCTGACAGAAATGATTCGTCCGGAAACACAATATTGAACGACTTTGAACCGCACCTTGAGGGCTACTCAACAAGCAATGCTCAACAAAAGTCTGCTGAATCAACAGAGATAAAATTTGCTTGATTGACATCTCCAAACGATCGAGATCAGAGACGTGCGCCCTTCAATCGCCCACCTGGACGAAATAGCTGAAGCGCAGCGGCCGGCCGCCGCCCCCGGTTGACTGCCCCGCATCCAGAGTGACCGGGTCGCACACCCCGACCGACGTGGGCGCAGACAGGCTGACTACGGGCGTGGGGCCCACTTCCGGTCCGTCCAGCGGAACGGAACCGGACGCGTTGTACGAGTTCGACGCCGCGTTCCCGATCGTGTTCGGAAGGAGATGGATCGAGTCGGGGGACGCGCTTCCGACCGGTTGGATCGTCGCGTTGTAGCCAAACTGGACGGTTAGGGTCGCCTTGTTTTGCCAGACACACGTGTACCGCGCCTGCCCGAGCTTGGCGACCACGGTTGGGTCAAGAACGGTGGTGCACATCGCGGTTTGCGAGACGGAGATTTTGGGGTTAGTGGTGCCCATGTTGGTGTCCTGGTCGAAGGTGATGACCAGCGAGTTGAGCAGGTTAGAGAAGCGCGCGGCGACCAGCTTGGGCGCGGGCGCGGGGGAGATGTCCGCCGGGAAGGCGCCGATGACTGCGAATAAGCAATCGGTCGCGCGTAAGCCAGGCTGATTTTCTGAGATGATTTGTTTAGGCCCACAGGACCAGGTCGGGGTGCTTGTGCATTAGGGTGGGTAGGGATATGAGCACGTTCTTTTAAGGCTTACGATCTCCCATGTCGGTCGGAGCTTCTAAGTACTATATTCGTTTGTGTGGTCTTTCTTGGGTTTCATGAGAAACTGCCGGCGTCGGTGACGAGACTTCGCAGAAACGAAAAGGTTGTTCGAGAGAACGCTATTGAAACTTGACAGGGAGCTGTCATTAAAGTAAGAGTCGGCAGAAACAAGGTTCCCGGGGGTTGACACGATCTTTGTCTCCGAGAAAGGTGTGAGATGGTGAAACCTGGAACACTCTGCCATGCATTAGCAAGCTGCTTGAGTTCCGTATGATATAACTGTTTCCTTTCAGCGGAAGCCCTTACAACACAGCGCCAATGTCTTTTTGAGAAGTCAGCCCAGCCCCTTCGAAGAGGACGTCGCAGGACCGAGCCAACCATAGGCGACCAGAAATGCACCTTCCGGGCAAGATTTGTCGCCAAAAGCAGGTTGCAAACCGAAATATGGGCCGTTCAATCAAATAAGTCTCTCCGATGCTGCTGGTACGCTTTGAGATATGAGGCTCTTTTACCCGCCTGAAAGTTTTATTACCGACCGATTCCAGGTGCACAAACGCTTACCAGTGGGCCCGTAAGCCACGATGACGTTGACCGTCCCATACTTGACGGGCGTGTAAGTCACGGCCGCCTGGCAATCCGTACCGTCCGCCGCGCACCCTGTGAAGATGACGCGGACGCTGGCAGAATCGACTGCGTCACTCGGGGAGAAGGTGACCTTGGGCAGGAGGCTGACGACATTCCCGGCGGCGTCGCGCGCGGTGACGGTAAAGGCCGCGGCAGTTCCGGCCGTTCCGACGGTGATTCCGTTGCCGGTGACGGAGCTGGTGTTCCCGGAGACGGCGCCCGGAACGACGATCACCTGCGGCGTAGGGCGCGTGAAGTCAGGTGACGTTTGGGATTATAGATGATGACGGCTTGCTCATGATTTGTGTCTTACAAGGTCAAGTTCTGATAAACACGAAGATATTCGCGCCGAATGTTGTTACACTAAGTGGTAAGCTGTCCTTATTGTCATTGCATAGTAAGAGAGATTTCATCTAAGTGGGGCAAGATCATTTCTGGTATTACCTGAAGTGAGCACCTCTCAATCACACGAGATGCGGACTGAAAGGAAGTCATAATACACGCAATGTCTGGTTTACTACATTCACAGGGGAGCATTTTAGATCAGCGTTCTTTCGACAATCAAAGAAAGCTTCCATCAGGTTTTGTAAGAAACAAAAAGCCTAAGGCTTCGCTCGCTCCTCACAGAAGTCAGACCGTGGAAATCCAAGCTCAACACTTGATGGCGAAGCACGCTGCTCTGCTTGAGAACTGCCCTGTTCCTTGGACCCGCACATCCTTGAGTTTCTAACCTAGTTGCAGGAAGCCCAAATCTCTCTTGACCATCAAAACCTTGGGGACGGGTGGGGGCAAGCAGAAAGGGCGGGCACGGGTGTGGAGCAGGTGAGAGAATGCGTTTACCTTTATAATTTCAGTGAAGCTTATCTGACCATAAGTTGGCTACTCTGACGGAGCTGGCTTTTGAGCATTTTCAACAAAAGGAGAAGCTACGGAAGAAGGAATCTGCGCAGAAGCACCCCTCTCTCTCCCTGGTTACGATGCTCTGCAGTGCGTAAGCCCACCTGGAAATTGAGCTGGTTATAGCCTTCCTAAGAACTTATGTGCACGATCATCAGCGGTGCGTAAACATACCTGGAATGGAGACCCCGGCACGACAGCGGAGGCGTCAACGGCGTCTGCCACCGTGACCTGGTAAGTGCCCACGAGGCTAGCGGTGCAGGATGCTTGGAACTCAGAAGAGACGGCGCTTTCGGCGACCGAGCACTGGAGCGGGACCGGGCCCGCATTCATGATCACAAACGACTTGTCGCCGGTTTTGTAAGGGTTGCCGTACACGTCCCTGCAGAAGGTAACCTTGAAAGCGTAAGAGGAATTCCGATCACTGGGGCGGCATGGAAACAGAATTGACGGGGGTTGTGTCGCTGACATGGAGAGACTCGTGCTGTTGCGTGCAAAAAGACTTCAGAGTTCAAAGCACGAATCCGTAAGAAACGAAAACATTCCTGATGCAACGTGCAATGCACACCGCTGCTGAGTACTTTGTGCGATTCATGAGCGCTCGTCCAAACTTCAATACAAGACACAAGAAGGTGCCCGCACTTAAAGTCTCGTCCTTGCCAGCATTTTGACTCTGATACAATTCGATTTCAAAGAGCCCGTTCCGAAATGCCCATGAGTCTCGGCACATGAAACCTCCAAAACACGCCGTACTTGAAATCTGCAACCAAATAGAGCCTAAGTCTTTAAACCTTGAGATAGAAAGACTAGAGCCGGCGAAAACCCACTTGGCCACAACTGTGAAGGCGAGCGGCGTTCCGGAGAGAACCGTGGTCGCTGCCGCGGGCGCGGGCCGAATCGCGCACTGGGAAATGTAGAAGTTGGTGTTGACGACCGTGATTAGCATCGGCTGCGGGTTAACAGCGGTCACGACATCCCCCTTTCGCAGCGACACTGTCAGGCTGTAGACGCCCGAGACGGTCGCCGTGTAGCGGAGCTCGTACGTCCCGTCTTGCTTGTTCACGAGCGCGGCTTGCACGGTGGCGGGGCCCGTTAACACCGCGGTGTAAACGTCCCCCCCGGTCACGGCGTTGTAGACCTGCGCGTTGCCATTGGCGTCATAGGACTTGACCAGGATGACGTCCTCCGTCCCGGCCACTCTGACGTCAGCCGGTGAGAAGGGGTCGGTTCCCCCGAGCTTCAGAAGCTTGGCGTCCTTGGCAGAAGTCGGCCCCGGGGAAACTTGAACCGTAACCGGGGAGTTTGCGAGCTGCTTGCTAGAATCGGCGTAGCTCTGCAGCTGGATTGAGAGGGATCCCGCGACGGGGGGAGTGAACGTGACCTGGTACCGCCCGGTTCCGTCGGAAAGGGCGACCGGGGTCAGTACTCCTACATTGGGTACAATCGCCGAGAAAACGTTCGCTTCGCCGGTAGACTTGATGTCAAGCCCGTTCTCGTCGCTGGGCTGGATGAAGAACGAGGTTTCTGTTCCGACGGTTGCCTTGAGAGCGGAACTGAGCGGACTTCCGGTAGCGTCCACGGCCTTGGAGGTGGCCGGAGACACCGGCCCCGGCTGCTGCTTCAGGGCGACGCTGCTCGTGGCGACTGTGGTTCCGTCATACTTAACCGTGATGGTTAGGCCGTTCGGGTTAGCGTTAACCTGGGCGAGGGTCGGGGTGTAAGCTGCCCGGTAGACGCCGTTCCCGAGGCTCGTGACCCCCCCGGTGTTAAGATTGATGCCCGTAGGGGAGAAGGTTACGGTGAAGGCTTTCCCGGTTGGAACCGCCGGGACGATGTTATGTTGCGCATCGCGCGCGGTGATCAGGAAGCTAGCTTCGACACCGGAAGCCGCCCCCACGGTGAAACCGGATCCAACCACCAGGCAGTCGGTTGCGGAAACCGCGCCGGGGTTTACGGCGATCGAGAGGGGCTGCCCGGTCGCCTTGTCGAGAACCGCCACCTGGTTAACTTCTAACGAGAGCCTAACCAGCCCTGACGTCATCGGGGTCACGCTCACGGTGTAAATCCCCGTGGTTTGGTCCTGGGTTATGGTCGGGGTTAGGTCGGACGACGCCCCCGTCAGCCCGGAGACCGAGGTTAGTTGCAGGTTGGCCTGGCTGACGAGGTTGGTCAGGACCGGGTTAGCAAACTGGTCCACGAGCTGCACCGTGAAGGTGCCTGCCGCCCCGGCGGTTAAGGCAGAGGGGAACGTAACCACGGTAAGCTGGGGCGCGGGGGCCGCCGGCTGAACAGTGACGCTCTGGTTACCGGTCGCCGGGTAGAATTGCTGGCTGCCAAGGCTGGCGGCAAGCTGGTACGTACCGGCGACGTTCGTTAGGAGCGTGGCCTGGTACGTACCATCGCCGTTGTCGGTTACGTTAACGGGGGACTTGACCGCCCCCCGGGCAAACTGCACGGTGAAGCGGAGGCCGCCTCCCCAGAGCTGGTTGCTGTTTGCGTCCATTGCCGTGAAGACGACCGAAGCCGGTACGCCCGCCGTCATGGCCGGAAGAGCGGAAACCTGGATGTTGGCCGGACTGACCAGACCCGGAACGGTGGTCAGCGGAACCCGGCTGACGACCGTGTCCGTGCCGGAAGCTGACGTCAGCGCGACGGTCAGGAAGCTCTTCTGGTTGGTCGCGAGCAGGCACGGGTAGCTGAAGCTGTACCGCCCGGGGCTGGCCGGCGTCATCTGGCCGGAAACGGAGTCCGTTCCGGTGACGCTGACGGAGAAGGCGTCGCTGGTGGATGTCGCCGCGTTTGAGAGGGCGTCGTAGGCGGTGAGGGAGACGACACGTGTCCCCCCGGCGGTGCAGTTGGCGGTGGAAGCGGTGGAGAGGCGCGACGCGGCCGCGGAGGTCGCGCCTGGGAGGACCACGACGGAGTAGGGGCCGCCGCCAAGAGGAGCGTTGGAGCGAACAATGGTCACCTGGTCCCAGAGAGCAAAGATTTTGCTTCAGAACCAAACAAATGGATTGGTATGAAACATAATCAAATGAAGGATTAATTTCTCTAAAAAGGGGTCGAGACCGTCATTTTGGAGATGCTTCTGCTTCAGTGCGCACCGAGCTGCCTGATCGGGGGAGTTGAAAAGTTGAAGGTCTTCCTGTACGAAGTGCCTGGTACCAAATTTATAGGCTGCCAAAGTGCATCAACCAGAATTCCGACACATAGCCCGAATCCAACAGCTTGTTTGACAACCACTGGCGCTTTCTTCCGCGCCTGTCAAGGCAGGCAAGCCTCGGATATCCGCCAAAGATATGAAAAGGCAACGTTTTAGAACAACACTTTGGTTACGGAGCTTCCAGTCTCCAACTTGAGCGGCCCCATTTGTCTTGCAGGGCATCAGAAATGTCCAGACATCCTGTTTTCCTTCGAAAAGCAAAGTCTGCACGTTTGGACTCACCGTGTAATTTCCGGCCTGTTTGGGCGTGTAGTTCACTTCGTAATGGTCAGTCACAAAGCTTTGCGAGTCGATCGGCAAAGTCGTCCCGCGTCTGCCGTTGACAACTAGGTAGAGCTGCACCCCGAAGACAAGGTTGTCGTCTGACGCCGTGTTGAGGAAGCTGTCGCGCGCGTAGATTGAGAACGTGGCCTGCGCGCCCGCGGAAAGGGCCTGGGGCGAGGATACCGTTCCGATTCCGGTGCCGGTAGCGTAGCAAGCGGCAGTTTGGACGGCGCCTGGAAAGAACGCAGGGATCAGATCAGAGACAGCAGAGGTTTGATTTAAGGTGGCGCAACTTCAATAGAATCCGGTGTTGAGATGTTACCAGAATCAGACCCGTCCTCGCTTGCTTGTCTCGGTTCATTCGGTCCGCATCACACAAATTGAGAGCGAGAACAATAGCCAACTGGACATTACTCTGGTTGCTAACGTCACGAGTGTGTGTGTGCAACCTGCGTCTGGTTCTTTCGCTGTCAGGTTCAGCAGTGTAGAACCAAAAACGTTCTTGAGAGTCAGTCACATCCAACCGTTGAAGAAAATCTCTGCCGAAACCTAAAACCCCAAAATCCTAAACATCCGTGCCGCTCACTCGCTCCTCCGCTCCTCTGCGGCAAACTTCAGCTTACCCGGAGTTGAAACCCTCAGCACCATAACAATTCCACTGAATTCTGTGCACTCATATTCCTGCCGTCCTTTTTGACGTATAGAAGCTGAAAAGCGCAACCGCTTACCGGACTTGACGGAGAGTCCATTGAAGCGCTGTGCCGTGTTCATCACAATGACGTCCAAGTAACTATCTCCGCCGGCAATTGCAGTGTAGGTTGCCAGATAGAGAGATGTGCCGCCCGCCCCGGAGGAAAGGGCCATTGTGGCGTTCACAGTCATGCTGGAGTTCTGGGCGGAAGTGACGATCGCGGTCGGTGGGTTAGCCCGGAGGTCGGCAGCGCTAACCGGGTTGCCACCTAAGCCAAGCACAGAGAAGGAAAGTGGGTCAGAAGAGGTAATCCGGGATGCCACCTGTGCCAAGAACAGATAAGGAAGGTGGGTTAGCCCGGAGGTCGGAAGCTAACCGATTTGCTACTCATGCCAAGCACAGAAAAGGAAGTTGGGTTAGTCCGAAAGTCGGAAGCCTTGAACGGTTTGCCAGCTGTGTCAAGGACAGAAAGTGAATGCTCTAGGAACGTGAAGGGACCGCCCACTTCTTTCCTTCATGACAATGCAAGGGATAAGGCTTTGTGGACTCTTGAACTGCGAAGCTGAGACAGGGATGCGACACTTCGAACTTTGTTCTTCGCCGTAATCTCCATACCGCGCAGCCAAGCTCTTCTGAGAGTCAATCGCTTTCTTCTCTGTTTGTAGACCTGAGAAAGCACTGTTGGATCGGCCTTTGCAGGTGCAGAATTGTATTTGCACCAGCTTGGCACAGAAAGAAGAGCGAACTGATACTTGAAAAACAAAAAGTACATGGAAAAGAGAACTACTTTTGTAGACACGAGGTAAAAGTACGCCGAAGCGCTCACCCGCATCCCTGAGGATGATCTGGAAGGTCGACTTGACGCCAGCCTGCGCTGACGTCACCCCCTGTCCCCGGAGCTCCGTCTGCATTGGGTCCGGCAGTCCGGTGGCCACGCTGAAGGTGATGATGTTGGATGATCCCCCTACCACCGCCGCGCCGATCTCCGGGTGCTGGGGGTTTGAATACAAGACCTGGCACTTGTAACTCCCTGCCATGAACGGATTGTACCCGGCCGAAAAGACGGTGGTCCCGTTTGCCAAGATGGAAATGGGGTTTAGGGTCTCTGTGCTGAGGTCGGGGAGGGTTATGATAACCGAGAACGAGTCCGCACCGGAAACCAGGTAGTCTTGCGCGTTCTTGTACTTGTCGCGCGGAGCAATCTGGACGGTGAGCGGGTTAGGGACGCGCCGAACGGGGTTTTGGGGGAAGATGACTACGCTGGTGCCCATGACGTCAGTCACTGCCGACGCAACCGTCATCGCGAAGCCGGCCGGATATGTGGTCAGCACCTTGCCGTTAACCGACACGTTTATTGTGAACATACCACTGACGGTGGGCGTGAAGCTGGCGACAAACTGGCCGTTGTTGGCGTCGACGAAATTGAGGCTGAGCCCCGCTGACGTCACGCCGCCGGCTGACGTCACGCTGGCCGCCACCGTGGAGCTCTTCCCGTTCGACAGCGGCAGGCCGTTGGCGTCGATCAGGGTGAGCGTCAGCTTCGCCGCCTGCCCGGCGACAATGACGGAATTGATGCCGTCTCCGGTGACGGTCGTCTGGCCGGCGTCAGCCGCCCCCACGGCGGGGCGAACGTTGAGCGTCTGGGGCCCCACTGAAATGGCCTGGCCGTCGAAAGTGACGGTAATCTGCTGCGTTCCGGATGCGGATGCCGTGTAAGACACCACGCACTGAGCGGGGTTGTTCGCGTCCGGCTGCGGGCTTTGCGCGGTGATCGTCTGCGCGCCGGAAAAGGTCACCACAAACTTCGAGCACATCGCGGCCGCGGCCGCGCCCGCGGCCAGGACCGGGTTGTTGTTCGCGTCCTGGGGTGTAAGATAGATAAGCGCGGAGGTGCACCCGGTTCCGGTAAGACACGCCAGGGCGCCCTTCAGGCCGGAACCGGAAGCCAGGCAGTTGCTCGGGGAAGCAATCCCCGGGGTTACGAGCCCGGCGTAAGGGCTCCCCTGGAGGGCCGGACCGTCCGAAAAGCTGAGCGCGGTGATAAGCGTCCCGGCTTTGAGGGGCGTGTACGGAAGAATGATCTGCCCGGCACTTCCTACCGAGGGGCTTCCAACCGTCACCGCCTCCGCCCCCGAGAGAGTGACGAAGCTGCTGGAGCTTCCCACGCGCACCTGGAAGCTGGCGGTTAGCCTGCTAACCAGGCTGGTTAAGTCGTCCTGGGTCGGGTTACCGAACTGGTCGCGTGCCTGGATGACGAGCTGCGTCGCCACGCCAGCTACTGTAGAGGCCGTTCCTATTCCGTTTCCGCTGGCGGAGAAGGCGGAGAGCTTCTTGGCGCCGGCCGGAACCTGGAAGTTTTGGAGCGTGGCGGAAGTGCCCGGGCTGCCCTTGACCGGGACACCGTTCACCCGGATCGTGACGTTATACGCGCCGGCCTGGGTGGTGGTTAGCGTTAACCCGTAGGTTCCGTCGTAGTTGTTAGCGACGGAGAACCCGGTTGAAAGGAGCCCGGCGCTCGGGGCGGTCTCCAACAGCCGGCGCATGACGCTGCCCTGCCCCTGCCCGCCGCCCAGCTGCGCGTTGGTGACGGCAGCACCGCTGACGTTGTAGTACGAACCGGGGACGTAAGCGCCCAGGTTGCCAAAGGCGTCCTTGGTGGTCAGCAGGAAGGATGACGTCAGCCCGGCGGCGCTCTCGGTGGTGCTGACGAGAGTGACGGTGGATGACGCGGCATCTACCGAGGCGGGGGCGACTGCAATTTTGAAGGGGCTCCCGGCGATCGGCGCTGGTCCTCCGTCTCCGGTGTTGAGCGTGACGGCCAGGGAGTAAGCGACCGGGGTAGGCAATCCGCTATCAGAGGAGGCCGCGGACTTGGTCGCCGAGAAGGAGATGACGTAAGATCCTGGAAGAAGCGGGTGGAGGAGGTTACAGAAAGAACGGAGAAGAACGAGTTGAGGAAAATGATGAAGAAGGAAGGAGTTCATTTCCACCCTGGTTTGTACTCACAACTCTCGAAGCTGGACGGCGCAGTTTCTGAAGGAAAATCTGATTCGGTGCTTGTTGTGCAAGGCCCGAAGACCTTCAAGAAAGTTCTTTCGTTTCTGCACAGTTCGATACTCCGGGGCAACAGACCTTGCTGCTCCTTAAAAGTGATTCATTTGTCTTGGTCAAAGGTGCATAAAGCAACTCAAATTTCTGCAACCATCAAAGGTTGCGAACTTTTGAACAATCGAGAATTGAGTTTTCACCACTGGACGCTTTTAACAGAAGGTCTCAGCAAGACTAAAACGCATAAACAGATCGACAGGGAGATCTGAATGAGCGTTCCCCAGTCCCATAACGGGTCACTTCCTCTGCACAAATCTCCCAGAACTATAAGGTAGCAGGAAGGACGCACACAAAGAAAGGCTCTACTCTTGAACAGCTCTGCCTCAGCGCACATGGAGCTCTTCGACTTTTCATATTCCTCACCGTTCGTGTTGACAAGGCTGTAGGTTGCTCCCGTCGTCTTCCCATCCATCGCAGTCGGAGGATCGAACGTGACGGTAAACGTGTCGTCCGTCTTCGTCTGCAGCTTCCCATAGATGTCATACGTCGTCACGATCAGCTTCGTCGTCTGCCCCGCCACGATCGTTGTCTGCGCGCCGGCCGCGAGCGCGCCCGACGCGCCCGCGAGCCGCGCCGTCGTCTTCGCGGCGCTGGAAAGCGCTGCGCTGATCGTAACCGCGAAGGGCGCGCCAGACCCGATGACGGCCGTGCCGACGTATATGTATACCTTATGGGGTCCAGACACGACCGCCGTATAAGTCGCCGTCAGCGTCCCGTCGTTGTTGTTAACCACGGTCCCGGGGAACCGGGAGTTAGTCGCCGTGGTGACCACCTGGACTGAGACCGCGCCGGGGTTAAGGACCGGGTTACCGTAGGCGTCCTTGCACGCGATGGTGAAGCTGGTCGGGACGCCGGCCTGGCCCCCGGTGGAAACCGCCGGGCCGGAGGCGCTGGACCGGGCGGCGCTCGGCGCGCCCGCGTTAACCAGAATTTGCTGCGGCTGGCCGATCGGTACAGAGACCCCGGGGAAGGCAGTCTGGTTGGCGGTCACGGTTAAGGTATACGTGCCCGCGGTTTGGAGTAACCCGATCGCGCTGTAGATGCGCTGCACGCCCTGGTAGCGCGCGCACGGGACGTCGAGAGTCGCGCCCCCGGAAGCAGTGAACGTGCCCTGGCAGGAGGCCCCGGTGTCCATCGGAACGTAGTTGCTGAAACTGTCGTAGAGGAAGACTTGGATCTCCTGGGCCTGACCGGCGGTCCAAAGGTTCGGGGTTTTGAGTGGCGCCGAGAAGGCGCCCGTCAGGAAACTAGAGGTGGCGCTCGCGAGGCCGGGGGTCACGGTAACAGTTGACGCCCCGGTCGCAATGGGCTGCCCGGCGAGGAGCACCGACAGCTGGTAACTGCTCGCGGTATTAAGCGTTACCGAGGCCTGGTAGCTTTGGTTGACGAAAGCGACCGGGTAATCCCTGATCGCTCCCCCGGTCGGCATCACCCGCACCGAAAACGCGTCCGAAGCGGCGGGGTAGTTGTCGCCGTACGCAACCGGGTTGCTGTACGCGTCCGTCGGAACTATAACCGCCTGGACGCTCTGCCCGGCGGTGATCGCCGCGGGCGCGAACTTCGCCGCGAGGGTGGTCATGCCCGCTGCGGTGGGGCCCGGGAGGATGACGAGCGGCTGACGAGTCAGTGACGTCAGCGGCGTATCGCCCATGGAGACCGTCATCACGTACGAGCCCGCTTTGGTGTAAGAGTAGGAGACGGTATACGTGCCGTCTTTGTTGTCAATTACGCTGGTCGTGAAGGCGCCCTGCGCGGCGCCCGCGGCGGGTGGCCACACTTTCATTTGGAAAGTCGCCCCCCCTTGGAACAGCCGGATGGCGTTTGAGTCCACGGCGGTGATGACGAACGTGGCGGTCGTCCCTGCGACTGCGCCGGCCAGGCCGACGCCGGAAGCTGACGTCTTGGTGACGTCAATCTTGCGGGTGGTGGTGGCGCTGAGGATGGAGAGCGTGACGGGGCTGCTGACGTTGGTCTGCGTCCCCACGTTCTGGCCGCCGAGCATGACTTGCATCTTGTACGTGCCCGCGTTCGCGAAGTTGTAGTTGACGCGGTACGTACCGTCGCCGTTGTCGCTGACGTAAGCGGAGCAGTTGGCGGGCGTGCAGGACGGGTCGAGCGCGCGCGCGTAGAAGGAGTCGCCACCGGTGGACTTGGCGTTGCCCAGCGAGTCGCTGATAAGATGAAGACATCAGAAGCTTCATTATTTGCTTCGTGGTCAGATTTCTGTGAAACAAGCAGGCTTGCGTTTTGGAAAGTTAAGAAAGCTTGTGGCTCAGCTTAACAGATCCGCATGATACTTACTATTTGAGACCACCTGTTCAAGCTCGCCCAATGAGATCGAAGCACTCTTTAACCATGCTGAAATTGTTGAGTATTTCTAACAAGTACGCGTAAGAACGGCTTCTTGAGAGCCAGCCAATGACGAGAATGGAGGATAGGAGTTTTCGTCACTCAGTGGAACTAGATTTCAAAGAATGATCTTTCATCCATCATGTCAAGGCTAGCCCGGAGAAAAGCCCAAAATTGTTCTGGTTGGTGCCTCAGTGCTGCACGCACAGAAGTAGTCTTGAAACCAACATGAGTCTCATCAACATAGAAATTCAAACACGGCTAAACGAAGATCAATCTGCCAACAGAAACTGTGCAGATTTCAAATCAAAGCAGCTCACAAATAACGGAACACACCTCTTCTTGTGCTTATAGCGCTCTCAAGATTCCGAGATGGTCGTCAAATTCGGATGCATTAGGCAGAGAAGCACTTACACAGCGGTAACAGTGAAGCTGCTGCCTACGGCCGCGATGCTCCCCGCCAGCCCAGTTCCTCCCAACCGACACAGCGCCGCACTAGTTGGGCCGCTCGCAATCGTCCCCAGGAAAGGACCAGCAGCTTTGCCGTTAACCAGGATGGCTGTCGACAGAAGTCCGGGCGTGGCCGCGGTGTAAGTGATGACGTACTGGCTCGTATTCCCGTCAAAAGTGGGGCCTTGGAAGGGAACGGTTGCGACGCTTTTCGTCAGAGTGCCGCTCGTGACCGTCATGCTGACGGCCAGCGCGTCAGCCGTGGCGTTGCCGCTCGTGCGAAGGTTGTTGTACCTGCACAGAAATAGCGACCGGCTTCTGCTGGGGGAATGTCAAAAGCCTAGACAGGATTGGAATATCCGAGTGGAACGGATTGGACGTCAGCAGTTCTCGCGCTGAAGTTTTATCCGCTCATTGCGGAGGAAAAAATGGAAGTACATTTCAGGTCCGAGTTTTACAGGGTCGACGAACAAAGATTGAATGCGGCGCTAAGAAGATGCTTGTAAGGCCATAAGAGACCAAAGCTTGACGAAATATTCCTTCAAAGTCCAGGGAACGACACAAAAACGACAGGCACGGGCAGATCAACAGGCTTGAAGCGGGCTTTCAAAGCTTCCTCGTGACGTTTTCCTAGCCTCCTCACAACCGTGCCAGCTTTTTACGTCCGCTGAATGATCGAATCCACCGAAAAGGTTTGCTGCTCAGAGTGTCTGTAGTGTCTGTAGCCTCTTGACAATCTCATTCGGAAGTTCTCTAAAAGGAGAAGTCATCACATGAAGAAAGCTCTCTGACGGGGCCAGACGCCAGAACAGTTCGCGGCCTTCAACGAGCGAGCGCACACAAGTCACCTCGAAAAACAAAGATCCTCAAAACTTACGCGTCGAAGACCTTGATGAAGAAGCTGCCCGGCACTCCCACGGTCCCAAAGTACATGCTCTCGCCCGACGCGGTTGCAAAGATAGGCGCGCCCGCCTGCACTTGCAGGCTGTTGACGTTGCCCGTGTCTTTGGACGCCACGTAGACGTGGATGTCGTAACGGCCAGCCTTGGTTAGGGAGTAACCGAAGGTATAAAACCCGTTTCCATAGGAACCGGTTATGTAGAGGTTGGTTGAGCCGAACGAGAAGGAAGTTCCGTCGGACAGGGTGAGGCGCGTGCCGACGAAAAGCGACGCCGGCGGAACGGCGGAGCTGGCGGGATTGCCAAAACCGTCCCTGGGAAAGAAAGTGGAGTTGTGAGTTTATCGGCGCAGAAAATTCGAAGTTAGTTTTTGAAAATGGTTCCTGGGATAGAGGAGCGAAGTTCTGAGACTCAATGCTTCTTCACTGAAGATCCGACTCCTTTCAAGATAAAGACGGAAATTGTGTGGAGCACTGTAGCGAAGGCATACACCAAATTTCTCGAATGGCGACAGTCCAATAAAAAGAGAGCGGGACAGGCCATCTCGCCTTTAAAAGCCAACTGGCAGTAAGATCAAGAAGCTAGTTCCTTCAGCAGACAGACCGAAAGTCTCTGGAAATGTCTCTTCTTCTTAACATCACAATCTGGCAGCAACACATTTATTGGGAAGCCACAATACTTCATTCATAGATAATTGGCCTGATTATCAGAAGGCTCTATCTGAAAGTCTCATCAGACCAGAAACGCGAACCCAACAAGACACTCAGACGGCTGCCAGAATGGATCAATAGTTGGGCAAGTCGGAACCTACTTGAGCTGAACCCGGAAGAATCCGGTTGCCCCCGCCGCGGTTGCGTTCCCGCTCGTTATAACCTGCGTCTTCTCCGCGGCAAAAGTTGCGCCCGCGACGTTGATAGATGAGCTGTAGACCGTGACGAAGGCGGCCGCCGACAAGCCCAGCCCAACCGTCACCTGGTACGTACCGGCCCCCGCAACCGAGAACGGCGCCACTTGCAACCGGGACCCCTCCGCGTTCCACGTCAGCATCTGGGAGACGACCGGGTTGCCGCCGAAGGACAGCGTCAGGCTGACGTAAGCGTTGGGGACGTCGTTCTTGTTGAGCAGGTTGTTGAACGCGTCGAACAGCCCGACGGAGAGGGTTAGGTTAGAGCCGACGGTCGCGTCCTGGATGGCGCTCCCCTGGAGCCCCTTAACTATGTTGTTAACGTCGGGGGCGCCCGGGGCAACCGTGAAGTTAGCGTTGGTTAGGAGCACGCTAACCCCGCCTGAGGTGCCCGGGGCGTTTGTCGTGGCGCCGGTTTGCGCGACCACGCTGAGGGTGTAAGTGCCCCGGATCTGGAAAGTTGCGTTGACCAAGTAACTAGACACGGCGGCAGTCTGCGCTAGGAATGAGAGGGGCGAAGGTCTCGGCTCGTTAGGGGTGAGAGCCAGGGCTGGAGCAATGCCCCGGACGGCCGACAGTGACGGCTGGATCATCGCCCGGGTTGGGTTACCGAATTCGTCGACCAGATTAACGCTGAATGTGTAGACGGAACCGGCCGGGATGGGGTTAACCGGGGCGCTAACGATGGACTTCTGGGAGGAGGGGGCGCCTGGGTAGACCGTCAGCAAGAGGGGGCTTCGGTTAACCGGCTGCGAACCGAGGGTTACGCCCATGTAATACTGCCCGGCGACCGTCTCGTTAAGGGCAAAACTGCAGCTGGGGTTTGTGCGCGTTTTGTTGAAGCAGGTGGACCCGAGGACTGGGACCATGCCCCCGAGGGTTGTGCTCGCGGCCGCGGCCGCGGCCGCGGTCGAAGGGGATACGGCGATGTTGAATGCATTTACAAGCGAGTAGGTGGTGTCGCTTGGCGCAACGTAGTATGTCACGGGCTGGCCGACGGTTCCGTAGAGGGGACCAACAAGGTCAAACTTGTAGGCGTCACCCGCGTTGGCAATGACGTCAGCGATTACAGTGGCGAAAGGAATCCGGTCCTGTAGCAACACCAAAGCAGCAGCAATTAGAGACGACGAATCACACAAGGAGACACGGAAGCAGAGCGCTGATTGGAGAGATTGCGTGGGATGAAAGCTTCCTACACAGTTCAATATTACGGGCAGCTTCATTCTTTAGTAAAGGCAGAGCGCAGTGGAGTGGGAATGTAATGAGACACACTAAACAAGCATCTCCGTGAGCAAACTGTGTCGCGGACTGACTTGAACGAGGGCGTCTCCCTTGAAAATTATCCGATTGGCTCGAAACAAGATTGAAAATTCTAGGCAAAAATGGGCAAAGGACTGAGCCCATGCTCGCTTGGATGTCTATACACTAGCGCGGAGTGAAGCTGATCAGTTTTGGACGTTGACGACGCAAACATCCGGCTTCGGTCAAAAACTGAGATGATGAGCTACAGCTAGGCGCCGAGAGCACGCTGAAGGCTTTGAAGGACGCTGATGGCGTTTGCATGAGGGGGCTGACGAAGCTGCTCAAGCTTCGCAGAATCCAACCATTAGAAGTTTTCTCTTTGCAAAGACGTAAAGCTAGAAACGACACTAATATAAGACGGACGTCTAGCTTGAATAAACGGCTGGCTCTAGAGCATTCAGATCCCTCAGAAGTGGCGTTACTAAAACCAGCAGAATAGAAGGCCCATGCTACGCAGAAACCCCGCAGTATGTCTACATCAACCACCGAGAAGAGCTTTCCGTTCCAATTACCAGACTTCTACAGTGCTATGCCAGACATGTGATAAGCTTTCACCTCATATCCAAACTCTGACAACGGACTCTGACAGGGGCATGTTCTCATGCTTGGCGACCAAAGACGTACCCAAAAAGGAGTTCCTGCCGCTCAAAAGTGCTGCTCACCATTGAAACCGTGAACGTGTACCGGGCTGCCTCCAGGGGGGTGAAGCGGAAGAAGTATGTTCCGTCCAGGCGGTCGGTGAGGGACGTCCCGGTCATGTTGTGGTCCGCGGAAACGGTGAACCGGCCCCCGTCTCGCTCCTGGCCCCGCATAAGACCATTTTCGTCCTGAGCTACGATCATCAAAAACCCAGACACGCCAACACTGCCGGCGGACTGCAGGTACACTGTGGTGGTCTGAGGACTCAGGGGCCCGGTTGCGAAGACGACCGTGTCCGTCACAATGGGCGTAGCGGAGGCGCTCAGCTTGCCCGGGGAGGGGATGACGTCAGAACACGACGGAATAGTGCACACGTAAAGACCCAGGCTGTACGTTCCGCTGGTCGACATGACGAAAGAGATGTTGTAGTCCCCGGGCGGGGAAATGGCGACCGACCAGCGTGCGTACGGGGAGGTGGAGCTCGCCACGCCAGGGGCGGGGGCAGGCGTAAGCAGCGCCACGAAGTTCATCCCCGGCTTTGGAGTTCCGGCCAGGTCGCGGAACCGGAACGAGTAGTTGTGGGCGTTGGGGCTCTCCCTCTCGCTGAGCAAGTCGATGCTGCCAAGGCCCGGGATGACCTTCGGCCCGTCATCGCCGCCACTCCCGCGGCCGCCCTGCGGCGCGGGCGCGGGCGCGAACTTGCCTCCAGCTCCGCTCGCGCCAGAGTGGAAGAAGTCGTGGGCAATCAGGGGGGAACTGGTGGTCGGGATCAGCGAGCCGCCGTTTGCGAGGTTAACAACGTCGGAGCAGTCGGGCTGGGAGCACGGGTAGAACCAGTACTGGTAGTCAAACCCGGGGGGGACCCAGACCGTCACCGAGTACGTTCCGACGGCTGCCCAGGGGGCCGCCTTGAACTTGTAAAAGCTGCCCTGCTGCACGTTTTGGGCGACCACGATGAACATCCGGTTGGGTGTTGGGACGCCGTTCGAGTCGGTGAAACTGAAGTAGGCGGTCCAGCCGTTGGGTTGCCCCTCGGAGGAGACGAACGAGACGGCGCCGTACCCCGGTAAATAAACCACGCGGTTCTGTGGGGGGCCGTTGGGAGCGCTAGCAAAGGTAGTGGTGTCGTGCATGATGAGGGGGGATGAGGTGGACGGCAAGAGCGCCCCCCCCGCGGCGGGGCTGATGACGTCAGTGCAGTTTGGCACCCGGCAGGCGTATACCCACTCCTCGTAGCTGCCGCTTGAGGGGACGGAAACGGTCAGGTTGTACATACCAGCCCCGGGGAAGGGGGCCGCGGTGAAAGAGTACCAGGAACCCGTATTCATGCTCCGGAGAACCGCCAGGAAAACGCGCCCCGAAGTCGGCACGCCGTTGGTGTCGTTGAAGCGGACGATCGCCGTCCAGCCGTTGGGGCGGTCGATGCTTTGAAGCACCTCGATGGAGCCGAGACCGGGGACGTATCTGACTTGCTCCTCCTGCTGTTGGCTCCCAGAAGGCGTCATCGCGCCACCGCCGCTCGCAAGGTACAGATAGTCGTGGCTGATTTGGGGGAAGGTGGTGTTCGGGCGAAGGCCCAATAGGCTCCCCCCGGCATCCCGGTTCACCACGTCAATGCAGTCGGAAAAGCTACAGGGGTAAACCCAGGTTTCGTAGTTGGTGCCCGGGGGAACGGTTACTGTGAGGTTGTACGTTCCCGCCCCGGTCCACGGAACCGACTGGAAAGAGTACCAAAAGCCCCGGTTCACGTCCCGGAGGACCGCGACGAACCAGAGCCCCGAGGTCGGAACGCCGTTGGTGTTGTTGAAGCGGACGACTGCCGTCCAGCCGTTGGGGCGGTCGAAGTTCTGGAGCACCTCGATGGAGCCGAGACCCGGGACGTAACGAACCTGCTGCTGTTGGTTACCTCCCATTGGAGCAGGAATGGGTCCGCCCATTGAAGGAGCCATAGCAGGGGGGGCAGTGAGGAAGAGGTAGTCATGAACCAGCGCCTTCTGGTACCTTGCGTATGTGAGCTGCGGACTCTCCCCCGGCCCCAGGTTGAGCAGGCCCGCGCAGGAGGGCACGTAGCACGCGAAGAAGAAGAACTCGTAGTTCTCCCCCAAGGGAACGTTAACCTCAAGGGTGTAGCTCCCGTTTGAGGCCTTCACGGCCAGGAACTGGTACCAGCTTCCTCCCCCTTTCATACTGCGCAGCAACGCGATGAAAGAGTTCCAGGTCGATGGAATGCCGTTCTCCAAAAACCGGAATTCCGCCGTCCAGCCTGTTGGGCGGTCCACCAGCGAAAGGACTTGGAGATCCCCGATGTCTTTCATAGTGCCGTTCTGGTTGAGGGGAAGACGGGGGAAGACCCCCAGTGGGCCCCCGGTGCCAGCAGACAGGTCGCGCCAGAGTAAGGGGGACGCCGCGTCAGCAAAGAGGGATCCCCCGGCCGCCCAATTGACCACGTCCGAGCAGTCGGGCTTGTTGCAGTAGTAGGTCCACACCTCGAACCGGTCGCCCGAGGGAACCGACGCGGCCATGGAGTATGAACCGGGGGTAAACTGACTGGTACCGGAGAGGAACTGGAACCAGAGGTTCCGGTTGAGGTCCCGGAACACCTGGACGAACTGGCGCCCCGGAAGTAGAGTGCCCTGAGCGTCGGTGAAAGTGAAGGAAGTTTCAACGGTGTTTCCGATTTGGGACACGTCTTTGATGACGACGGTCCCGAATCCGGACACGTTGAAACGGCTACCAGCAGAGGGACCCTGGTTAAACCCAGTCGGAGCTGGAGTAACTGGAGAAGGTGGGTCCTGACGGGGCGGTGACGGCGGCATCGGCGGGAGGACACCCAGCACACCACCAACCTCGGTTTCGAGCGGGACCCCGCTCACCAACGTCACGACGCGGTACACGCCGTCTTGCTGCGGGGCACCGCACGTGATTTGGAGCTCGCCCGCGAAACGCATGAAGTTCCCCTGGTCGACTTTGCAAGCGGCCGGGGTGAGCACGGGGCACTGGGGGACGGTCGGGTTGGCGAAAAAGGTTGGGAGAGCGCATATGCTGGTCTGGACGAACTGCCCGTCCCTCCCGTTGGTTACAGGCTGCCCGGCAAGGTCGTACGGGTCCAGGTAGTACGTAAACTGGCCGCCTGTTAAAACATTGTTCTCGTTGGAAACTGTGACCGAGCGCGGGCTGATGGCGGTCGGCAGGGGGATCGGGGAGACGGTCGGTTGGAGAGGTGTGGAGTAAGCGGAGACCGTCACTGTGAGGTTTCCGGCCGGGAAGTTGATGCTGACGTCAAGGATGTAGACGAGGTCCGTCGTGCCGTTGAGGAGGCCGGCGCGCGCTTCAAAAGGCATTTGGGAGACGGAGCTGTAGTCGGAAGAAACCGCGAGCGACAGCTTGGAGGCCTCGTCCAGGTACGAGAGGGGGCTGCCGTACTTGTCGCGGGGCGCGACGGTGATGCTGGAGAAGGGAGAGCAAGAAAGAGGGGTTCAAGGGCTGAATATTGAAGCAGTAGAACTGGAATCTTCATGTATAGAAGGCAGAAGCTGCTGGTGGCACGCCAACAGAATACTTCTCGGTTGCAAAGACAGAAGGCTGTAAAGGAAGATGGAAACAACGGTTCAAGACATTTGTGGACAGAAGCATGGCTGCACGAAGGAAGGAGGTTCATACTGATGTCTTTCAACGTTGGGGCGGAGAGTTTAAAGAGTTTAACGACCTGAGCCTTTCCAGTTCGTACGAAAAGCTTCAAAGCTGTACAAGATCGGGCTGAAACGATCAATCCTGCGTGTAATGGCATCAGTTGAAAAGTGCAGTACTCGACTTATGAGCTCGCTACTTCGCGACATTATAACTTCACTAACTTTCAGGACCTTATCGAGGCGTTCATGCGGGCTCAAAAGACTGACTGCTTTCGACCGCCACCAGACACGCCGATGGATTTCAAAGGGTTGACCAGTCTTGAGGATCTTGAATTGTCGGACTCATTCTTTCTGGTAATAGGTTCCGGCCCTCTTGTTGAAGCAGACACCCTTTACGTCAACGGCCAGAGTCCAAGAAAACCAACTCGCATCTTTCTAGATTAAGCACTTGATGGCTTCCGTGCCAGAAAGGGAAAAACAAATTTCTGCCAATACAGGGCTAAGAGTAGCTCCGCCGCCCACGAAAGTTCCTACTCACCTGAACCTGCCGCCAGGCTGGGTCGCGACAACGCCGCCGGGCGGAACGACGACAATAGACTGCGCCGGATCGAGCGCAACACTCCTTGCAACTCTGACGGTCACGATACCTTCGGCGACCTGCCGCCCCGTGCTGTCAATAGCAACCACGTGGTAGCCAGCGACGTAGCGAGTGGAGAAGCTCAGGGCGTATGTGTTTTGCCCATTGGGATAGACGATCGAACGGTCTTGGGATAGAACCGGGCAATACGATTTGCTCTGCTTGACGGCGTCGGAAGGTGGGCATACGAAGACACTCATGCCCCCGTACATAAGGGGATCGTAGTAATTACCAGCTGCAAGGGGAAGGACGAGGTAAGGAATTTAGACGACGAAAGCAGAACCTGGATTTGGGCGTAAGAAGAGAAGAGAGGGGAATCCGTAGCTGTGAGTCGCACGTCAAC
Organism: Klebsormidium nitens; assembly: GCA_000708835.1. Classification (NCBI taxonomy): domain Eukaryota; kingdom Viridiplantae; phylum Streptophyta; class Klebsormidiophyceae; order Klebsormidiales; family Klebsormidiaceae; genus Klebsormidium; species Klebsormidium nitens. The sequence goes on from DF237226.1 coordinate 70,627, forward strand.
CTGCTCATTGCACACAAAGGCAGCGAGTCTGGCAGGTCGCGCAATAAGCTCTCTGACTTGCTTCTGCACAGGCAGTGGAAAATACAATATATATGGTAGGATAAAAAGTTACTGGGCCGGTATTAAGCAGAAGATTGGGCGACAAAGTGCGCAACACAGCGTCCTCTGTTGCAGCTCACAAAATGACAAACCAACGTTCGTTAGGTGTTGTGTCTGCTCCTCGCTTTTCCGCCTTTTAGCAGAGTAAAACCAAGGTAAATGTAACTTACATGCGTCCACAATGGAGAACGATCCCGCCGCAAGACCCCACACGTCAATTTCCCATTGGGGAGGGGAGAAGGTGATTGTTCTATTGACTTGGACCGTTTCCAAGACTATCAAGCTCTGCAAGTCAAAAAATCGTCCAGATCAGAGACGTTACCGGCCCAATTTGACAAGCGGAAAATCTCCATCTCGGATCTTTCTTTGTGACAGCCACCGTTTTAGTATTAATGACGGTCGGGCAGCGTTCAAATATTCTCAACATAGGATGTTTTTGCTGTCACCAAAGCCTTTCACCATGTTGGCAGAAGCGTACGCTATTTGTCCAATCTTCAAAAAGAAAGTTACATCTGTACAACTCATCGGCAGCAAGACGCCGGCCGCCTAATTGAGCGGAGAACCGACGAAACCAAGTAGATTGCCAATGACACATCTGTCCGACCATCGTGAAACTTGTTGTTAGCTTGCATCTTCTGGAACTCAGCTTGTACTGTTGCAAGGATAGACTGGTTACTGAGTAGCCCGTCTCGCAAGAGGATGAGATAAGGGTGGAATCCATTCGTTAGTAACTCGTCTTTTACAAAATCCCGTAATCACTTGATATGGGTTGCCTTTGAATACTTACCTGGCGCAAGTCCAGGGGTAGATACCCACCGACATAGTCGCAGTACCCAATAATCTGCTGGCATACAGCAAGACTGGCTTTCACACTGAAAGCCCCCGCCATCGTTGGCACGAAGCTCAAGTTTCCGCTCGAAATCGGTGCTGTCACGTTGGTATATATGACTCCACCGCCCCCAAATTGCGGGAAAAGTATCAACTGCATCGTAAGATTGCCCAACCCCGCGCACAGGCTCGCGTCACCGCCAAAGTCTTTCTGGAGGCGAGAACAGTTCGCCGCAATCTGCAACTGTATCGGCTGCCCGGCGTTGGTAGCCAACTTATACGCTGAGAGGGTGGTGCCAGGGGGCACTTGATAAGCCATCGCCGACTGGGACCCGGTGAAGTCTACGTACGGCAGCATCTGGTAGTCCTTGAGGTGGGTCACGGTTATGGTGTACGTGGCAACCGCTCCGTTGTTGGGCGCCTGGACTTGCAGGCTGACGCTGCCCACGTCAGCACTGACCGCCTTCAGCGCGCCCAGGGCGAGCGCTCCGCTCGCGGAGGAGGCGGTGAGCGTGGAGCTCGCGTCGGTTAGCGTGGCGTTCACGGAAAACGCGGCGACACTGCTCGGGAGGCGGACCGAGTAACTGAAGACGCTGCCGGAGAAGGGCGGGGAGAGGATCCCGGGGGAGATCGCCAGTTTGTTCAGGGCGGTGCCAACCGTGGGGACCACTGCTCTAACCGTGTACGTGTTCGTCGCCTGTCCGTCCTCAGAGGTTACAACAACCTGGAAGCTGTTCGTTCCGCTGAGAAGGGAGAGGGTTAGCGATCCCCCGGACACGAAATTCGTGCCGTCCAGGCTATACTTGACTTTTGCCCCGGGGTCGGTCGGAGCCCAAGCAAAGAAGGCGGAAGTGCTCTTCCCGGCGGTAAGACCGGGCACCTGGATCGGGTTTATCTGCGGGTTAAGGGCGGTAGTCACGCCGTCAACCGTGGCGTTAACCGACTGGAGGGTTGCGTCACTTCCGGGCAGGCGGGTGAGCGTGATCAGGAAGACTTGCGTGGTGACGCCATCTTCTGCCGTCGCCGTCAGTGTGAAGAGGCTCTGAGTGTTGACAGGCCCCAGGGAGAAGGCGGTTTGGCTAACCCAGGTCAAGTTGTTGGCGATCAAAGTGGTGGGTTTGGGGACGCCGGTCACGTTGCGGCTCTCGGTGGAGAGCGTCAGAGAAGCGGCCGCGTTGGCGCGCGTGACGTAGAAGCCGAGGGTTTGAACGCCTTTGGGCACCTTCAAGGATGCCATCTGCATACGAAGAGGATAGACATATGATTGACTCACATTCAGAAACATCTAGCCGAAGCCCGAAGTTCGACGCCACCATGAGGTCTGTCAGGCCCTTTCCTCCGTTTGCAGGGAAAAGGTTCCAAGAGCGGAAAATGAAAGCTCAGATGGCTCCTCAGAGTACAGACGACAATTGCAGGCGCTGGCCAAAAGGCAAAGTTCCGTGTTGCAGAAAAGTCCGTAGAACGATACAGGCTTTGGTACTCAACGACGGTTTTGTAGAGTGTCTCAATGAATCTGAATAACCTTCAACGATGTTTGTAGCAATCAAGCGAGGAATGAAGACGCAAGACAACGCGTATCAAAACACTTGAAAATCAGGCAATGTGTGCTGCAAACGAAGAGACTGTTCAAAAAAGCCCAGACTGACTTACAGCCCGCCATTTCAAACGCAAGGAGGAATGAGTCACCTGAGAAATAAACCTCTAAAGCTGAAAGAAGGCGTCAAACCATTGTATTGCCATGATCTTAAATAAATATTCTCTAGAGGGATCCAGAATTTAGTATTCTCGCTAGCAAGCAGAGTGAACCTTTCAAACATCTCAGTGGTTTGAAGTGTAGCTACAACACCGAACTGCTAAGCAAACTCCAGATTGTGAAGAGTATAGACGTTCTTTACCTGCTGCTGTCCATTAGGCGTGAACAAAGTCTGCGGAATCGGTACCACGGTCCCATCCGGCAGGTAGTAGCCCAGGGCGGTGAGCGACGGGTCGTTGCTTCTGACGATGGCGTCAACGTGGTAGCTGGTCGTAGTCCTGTTGTCCACGCCCGTGACAACGATGTCGAACTTGTTATGGCCGAGCGCCAGCGTGACAGCTGGCGGCACCGTCCGGATCATTGCGATCGGGACGGACGTGCTCGACGGGATCGTCCGAATCCTAAGCTGCTGGCCGGGCGCGGATGCGTTGATGGAATAGACGGTGCTGGGGGGGTTGCTGGCCGAGAACGGCGGCTGCGGGGGGGATCCCCCGGCGAACACTTCCAAGCCAGAGAGGGCTGGGGGCCCGGTGCCGGACACCCCCCTCTGCACCGAGATTGTGTACAGCGTCGCGGTGTTGTCAGCCTGCTGTATCCAGACGTACAAAACAGTGGTACCGACACAGTTGACTCCCAGCGTGGCGCCCGTGGTCAGGCCCCCGGTGGTGCTTTGCCTGAAGGCGAAGCCGGCAGGAAGGGCGGAGAGCGGAGCGAGCGGAACCCCGCGGCCGCCGCGGAGGAGCGTGGTGGCGCCGCTATCGTTTTTCGGGTAAGGCAGGCACGGGCCGAACCATGGGGTCGTGTCGTCGGGCTGTTGGACGCTCACAAAAGGAGCCGGATTGTTGGCGTAAAGCGGGGGGGCGTCAAATGAGAGGTCAGGGACAGCGGAGGCGACGAACAAGCTGGGCTGTGGGGTGCCCCCGGCGGCGTTGAAGATGAGGCTGTCGACCAGAATGTCGACGTTCATGCTGTAGTCGTAAACGCCAGACGAGAACGGGGGGGAAAGCTGGGCGCCGGGTGCTGCTGCGGTTGACATGCTGTAAGTAACAGGAACAAGACTGGTAACCACACCTGCAACGGTGCCCGTAACGGTGAGGTAATACACGTTCTGAGTGAAGCCGTTGGGAGCGGTAATCCTGATGGTGAAGAAGTTAGACCCGCTAACCAGCGTGGTTTGGTAGTACTGAGCCGCCCCGTTAACCGAGGCCGGGGTGAGAGTGTCAACCGAGACAATCGCCCCGGCCGCCGCTGAGGTGACCGTGAAGCCGAAAGTGGGACTGCTTGCGCTATTTCCGGACACGCGGTAGTTGGTCTGGGCGGGGGAAAACGCCGGGGAAAGCGACCCGCTGTCCGGGACAATTCCCGCCAGGTTCGCGTTCGCGGCCGCGGGGTCGTTGTTGAAGCGCACGCAGAGCTTCGCGTCGGGGGGCAGAACGGTGGGCTGGTTCCGGGGGGGGCTCAGGGACAGCACGTTGCCCAGGCCGAACAGAGGGATCCCCACGTCGGGGCTGGGGATTGGCGTGGAGGCCACACCAGTCGGGGCGACGAACGAGAGCGGCGTCTGAACGGGGAAAGTGCTGGTCGTGTCGAAGCCGAAGGAGATGGTCTTCTGGCCCCAGCTCGTCGCGTTGGCTAAGCACCGGACGCTCGGGAAGGCGTACGTGGCGTCCGGCGGGAAGTACGCGGCGGGCGTGAGGACGTCGTCCAGCAGACACGTGGCGGCGTTGGCGACCAGGTCGAAGCGGGCGAACCCGGCGGGGAACGGCGACTGGATGAGCTGGATGACGGCCTCGAACGGGCCCAGCTTGTCCATGACGGCGGGGACGTTGGCCACTTTGAGCGACTGGGGAGGCACTGCGGGAAAAAGCGAAGAGTCTCAAGACGAGTTCCTCGGCAGTTTCAAATCGTCAGTGCCAAGAAAGACAGGACGTCCTCTCCTGCCGGGTAACGTGATTGAGCCATTTTGAGGGCCAAGGGGGCGCTCCCAAGAAATAGGGCTAGTTGGCTCCCCGGGAAAGCTGTGAATTTTTGCACTTCTACTGATGGCGGGCGCCAAAATTGCTGGTTCAAGGATTTCGAGGTCATTATACTCAAAAAGCAAACGTCCCCAGGAAACGCTCTTTTCGTCAGAAGGTTCTCCAAGCTGATTGTCTAGGCTGGTGTTTGAATTGAAGCGAGACTTGCAATTCGCCCAATCTTAACCAAAAGGCACTTCAACTCTGACTATAAGAACTCCCTGTTTAGAAGTCTGCAAAATGTGTTCTAAATTCTTCTACAGACACGTGTTGGGGTAGAACTCGTCGTGCTTCAACCCCTGAAAATACAGGGCGGGCGCCCTTGTTCCAAGCGGGAGGCAGACTAGAGGGCAGAGGAAACCATCAGAAAAGAGGACGGGAATCAGCCGGCTCCGGTGCCGGAGAACCAAAAGGGCAGGAAGAAACGGATTGTAGAAACGGTGAAGGTGATGAGATTGACGCGAGGAGCTTGGAGGCAGGGGATGCAAACGAAAGAAAAGCAGGGAAAGCGGAGCCAGGAACGGATCAGAGAGGACTAGAGGCGCAAAGAGCCCGGTCGAGGCCGGTCAGATTGAAAGCTAAAACCTTTGTCGGAGGTGACGCTCCCAGAAGGTGAAACGGGAAGAATGCTAACAAAGTGCGTAAGAAAGAATAAAAGGTAGGGGAAGAGCTGGCTTCGATCGGAAGAAGAAACGGGTATGCCAGTAGCACGGAGAGAAACAGATTCCGAATTGGAGAGTTGGAAGGATTCAAAATGGGAGGATAGAACGAGAGCCACATAAACCGCAGGCACAAGAGGGGATATATACACGTCGAAACTTTCGAAGCCTCGACTATGGCAGGGGCTGGACAGCCAAAGAGTAATTTTACTGATTGCCGTAGCAAAGAGTCCACCAGGTAAAGTGATCAGGGCGCTTACTGAAATAAGTGAAGTTCGCGCCCGCCGTAAAGTTCGTTCCGTCGATGCTGAAGGACAGGGGCACCGTCCCACTGTTGAAGGTCGCCGGGGCCGTGCAAACGACAGATGTGCCGCCCGAAGTGACCGGTCTGTAGGACCCGGGCACCACAATTGTTCCGAACTTGCACTTTGGCGGCTTCGCGGTGGCTCCCGGGAAGGAACCGCCGATTGCGATCGTGACCTGAGTGCTGCTCGCAGAGGCGTAGCCAATGCTGGGGAAGATCGACTGCATGCAAGCCGACGACTGGTTGCCCTGGTACTGGGGCACTGCAGAAGAATTGATGAATAGATTAGATTTGGACTGAATCGACGGTTTTTTAATGCGTCCCGTAAGAAGGTGCTCTGCTGGGGAACAGGTTATTTTTTAAGCGGCCAGCTGCTACAAGTGAGTACGAAGTCCGGCTGCACAGGCCTCCTCGTCCTGCCAAAGATTGTCGCTTGATCCTCATCATTCAGAATTGCTTGCAACGTCCCTCAATGAAGGATGGAACCAGAGTCACTTGCGCATCACAATTGGCCAGCGCTCCAACGTCTCCAAAACATTCTGGCGTTAGATAACAATCTGCGGCACGGCAAGACCGACAAATCTTGGCACTAAAGTTGCGAGACGCTCGAACGAGAACTTACTCGTCTGTCCCGTATAGTAGTAGAAGTACGAGGGGACGTCGGTCGTCTCGTTGAAGAAGTAACCGGGGTCCACGTCTGCAAAGTAAACGAACAATTGTAAGAATCTGCTCGCAACGACAAGAGCACGATGCTGTAGATTGAGACGGAAACGTGAAGCCAGAAGATCTACCAGAAAATGGTCATGAGCTACTTTGCGTGCGGGCGCACGCCGCGCGTGTTTGTCTTCCCGCCAGCGTCAGATCTTGTCCACGTGATTCAGCGTTCAAGCGTTCAGGTAGATCTCAGGTGTCAAGTCGTCGAAAGCGTTCGAAATGTCCGGGCTTGTCGGTGAAGCGTCCAGAAGAATACCCGCCAAGCGGGACGGGTGTTTAAGCCGGTTTCCAGGAAAAGGGAACGTGGAGAATGGGGTGAAAATAAAGACAGCGGAGACGTGAGAAAGTTGTAAAGGATGAGAAAACTTCGAAACGGTTTTTAAAAAAGAGGATTTGACGCGAAGGGAGGAGAATGGTAGGGTGTAGACAGATAAAGAACTAGGATGGGGGAAAGCGATGGACACAGTTCGTGAAAAATTTGACGTTAGCAGCCAAGTAGCAGGGTTCGAATATGATCTGACATCTCTTCGGACGAGTAGAATTCGTGGCTTTCTAGATCAAGAAAGAATTGCAAACGGCTAAAATGGTCCAGGAAAGAAGGACGAAAAGACAGTGTGAGGCTATGGTTGCAAGAGCAAGGGATGTGTGGCTTTTCCTTTCATGGCGTCGCTTCATGTTGAGCTGCAACTTTCAACCAAGCCTTAATATTACAACCCTACAGCTGCTTGTCCTACGCAGGTGCACTTCTCTGAGCCGCAATTTTGACGTAATAAAGGTCAAGGAACTAATCCTAGCGTCAAGACGCACCGTTGCTCAGTCCCTGAACTTGCAGAAGACCAATAATTATCACCACCCTACCAGGACTCAGGATTGGAGTTTGAAAAGCTACAAAGGTTTGGTCATGAACACATGCAGACTTACTTTCTGCAATCCCATAGAAGGCGTTGTAGAATTCAACGATGCCTCCCGTGGAGTTGGTCTCTCGGTCGATCCAGGACGTGAAGGCCTCGGGATCATGTGCTTCGTGGTCCATAGCAAGCTGGGCCGCTGCCATGTCTGTCGAGTTCATAAACGTATACCTCCCTGGGACCGGCGTATACTCCTGCCCGTTCAGCGAGACGCCCAGAGCCACAGTACCCGGGCTTCTCGGGGGAGTGCTGCACCGGACCGACGCCCAAGGGTACTTGTCCGAGGCCGGTTCGTACCGCCCAGGTCTGGTCACGTTCTGGAACGAGCATGTGATCTCCAGCAGGATATGAAAGTCAGCGGCTGCCAGCCCCTCTGGGAAGGGCCTCGTGTTCTGGAAGCGGACATAGACTTTGTCGCCTCCGGTAGTGGGGCCAGCCGCCGGCTCAACCGAGCGGATCATCAGGGGCTCTGCAGAGAGAAGACGAGCAGCAGTGAGCATAGAGCCTCCTGTGATATAAAAATAACATGTAGCTGCTCGACTTTGACTCTGGTGTGGAATTGACCGCATTTTGTTACTTTAGAACCTGGGGTCAGGGCTTGAAACCTTCGGGCCGGATTGAAAGGAGCGAAAGAAATTCGTGTGACCAACAAGTTTTCCTTTCTTTGCTTCAATAAGGTTTCTGAGACTTTCTTTTAGGGCTTCAGGATACCAGATTCTACCAAAAGCAATCGTCAACTGTGCATCAATGATATGGTAGTCACTTTGCTCGATCAAGCTGATCTCATCAGAGCACCAGAATTGTGAAGGTAATGCTGTCGAAGCTCTCGAGGATACAGCAATAGAGCAGCTAAAGCTTTCTCTTTTTCGCTCAATGTTTTTGACTTTTGGTGCTCACAGGATCTGGCCGAAGATAGTGATATCCAAGAGAAGAAGAAAGGTGCTGGCAAGAAAAGGATCCGGCATGAGTGCAGTCTACGTAGCTACATTAGCTTTGCCTCCGTCTACCAGACTGCTTGCTTGATGAGCAAGAAGACCACTCACTTAAGTCAGTAACGCCAAAAGGTCACTCACCATGGTAGATGAACTTGCCAAATACCTCAAAGGCAAGCCCGTCCACACTGAAGGCCAGTTCAATCTCCTTCTTGCCCTGGATGAAGGGGGGAACGACAAAGGTAACGGTCGGCCCCGCCGTGGCGTTTGCATTGTACGCCGCGTTGAAAACGATGACAGAGTCAAACCGGCAGTACACAAAGGCACCCGGCTGTCCACCAAGAGGCTTCTCCAGCATAACGGAGAGGTTTGTTCCGCCTGCAGGTAGGGAAGCAGTTGGTGGTAGCAAGACAAATCATGATTCACAAACATCCTTACTTGCTTGCTCATGGAACTGCTGGAAAAGCGGAGTTAGGATGTCCGGTCCCCTCTAAGATACAACCCAAGAAAGCATTGGGGTCTTCAAGCAATGCATAACTTCCCAGGTAGAGGAGGTATGCTTGCTTTGCAGTGTGGTCAACTGATTGAGAGTCCAAAATTAAGAAGCTTTGTTGGCAGGTGGGGTATGTGTATCTGTTCAAGTGGACTACAGGGCATCCATCTGAGGCATTTCTGGCTTTGTCCCACCTTCAGCTTTGAACCTGTGTACATCCTTGTGCATTTTGCTGACTGATCAGAAAGGAACTCATCAGAAATTGATAAAATTTACCTTGTGAACACTGAAACTCAGATGCGCTTCCTAACCGAGGTTTTCAAAATCATCAATCAAGAATTGCAATCAGCTACGCATCCCACAGTGTGACACACTTCTACGGAAGTGCCTTCCATCGAAAACTACATGCGTAAGGGTTTTCTGCTAAGGAACGAGCCTGCCAAGCATGTTCAGTGCTGGTAGTCAAACTTGAAGGCACCTTGGTGGAAACACGTGATTCAAGTCGTTCTGCAGCAATGTCCCTTACCTCTGTATGATCCTACTGCTGGCCAGTAGCTGTTAACCAGCGCACCTGCAAGACAACAACACATGATGAAGGGCTTTCACACCTTTGAACACCCCCAATGGCCAGAGAAACCAGTGATGGAAGCCACCGTGCGCAACAAACAAAGCAGTCAGTAAGTTGATATTTGCTGTGAAAGGGTCATTTTCAGCTACTAGCATTGAAAGTGCAGATAACGACATGCTTCTGCCCCTGCTATCATCATGAGGGAAATTGGCTTGGTGTAATTCTCATCCACCTTACATGAAGATACCCTTGATCACACGTGTCAGAAGCCAACCTACTTGCAAAACAGCCTTTAGATTGCCAAAAAATCCTGAGAGCGAGCAGAGCGTCAAGCCCTTCTCTGGAAGAGTCGTTGCATTGGTAGCTTTTAAAAATGCACTCACCATCCACCTGCGTCATGATGCCAAGCAAGACCACTGCAGAGAGCACTACAATGTGCATGCTTGCTCTTGACCATACAATCCCCTCCTGCAAAAAGTCGTGATTCCAGCTCAATGCCCAACCATTTTGCAAGAAAGTGCAAGAAGTTTGGGCAGGGGGGCCACATTGCTCGCTAAAGTTGCCGCGACTGGTGTCAACCACTTATTTTGTAGCTGACCTCTGCGGTTTTTGCTTTGTAAATTGGTTTCTGGTTTGACTATAGTGCAGGCTGCAGAACATGCTGGAAAGAACAGAAATTCCACCTCCCAGGCGACAACCTTTTCCAGCAGAGTTTGCGAGGACTAGCTATTGCAGGATTGGCCAACATATGTTTAGCCATCAACCCCGGCCTATGAAGGAACACGCCTCCAGCTGCCTTTTTTTGTTTCCATGTAGAGTTTCCCACCAGAGTGGATCTATAATCAAAGAAGGCTGTGGAGATTGCGTGTGTGATCGAACGACAGGTAGGTGGTTGATAGCTTACCATAGCTTAGGTACGATTGCACCAACAGCTTTGTTAGATTGTCCTGGCGTTGCAGCAACCCCTTCTCAGACGTACGTGCAGCTTGCTACCACTACAGAAAACTACACCACCTTTGCAGGTTGCTTGAAAGGCCGCCACACCTGGTACCTGCAGCGTAGCGCTGATGGCTACTACCACAGGTCCTCCAGGATAGAAATGAGTAGGCTACTGCTAGCTGCCAACCGGAGACGCCATCTTCAATTGCTGAGAAGAGAGTTCAGACATTAGTGCACCCCTTTGAGCTCTGAAAAGCTACCATTGGAGAAAACGTAATCAGCACTCAAGGCAGGGAGCTAAGTACCGTACTTTCCTGCTTCTTCAACTCATCCCTCCCGGCTCCTTGCACCGCAATGATGTCCCAAAAGCAAGCGTACAAGCATAGGTCACATGGGTTCCATGCCCGTTCCATGCTCAAGAAAGCTGTATGTAGCAATGCAGCTAGGACCGTACATCATAAGCCGTACAAGCAGTCACAGCACCCTCACAGCAAGTGTGCTAACTATCGGATCAAGAGCACCCTCCTGGATCAGCAGGGCTGAGCATGACGCTCTGGACCTTCTGCGACTAGGCTATCGACAACTTGTCACTGCACTGCATTGCACGCCTGAGATGTGTCCACCGTATCACGGACTGCCACGGGGTCGGTGGTGTCCTAACTGAATTTCTGCGGTGTTGGAACCAATCAAAAAGCCGGGATGAGATTGACACTATTTTATGCTCGTCCTACTTGGATGTGTATACCGGCGACCCCTGGTGTTCCGGGGCGCAGGGCATTTAACGAACTCTGTACCGATGGCGCGCGCGGGGCATAATGCTCGTGCTGCTTGACCGTTGGATTGTACCTTGCAACATGATCGGATGGCTGATCGTAATTTGGAATTCAGTTGAACTAACTGGAGAGGAACTGGAGTCCGAGCGTGCGTCCAACTTCACAAGCCGCTGCCACGCACTGATGAATCATCTTCCGACCTCATCGATCATGCATCATCCTATCCTAGATGATGATGATGATCAAGATCTTCTGCTGTACGATTGGTTGTATCATCATGATGATACATGAGTATGGAATGGCCGGATGTCGAGACGAGTGAATTGCATCCAGGCTTGTCCTCGACTGAGTCTTCAAGTTAGCAACCTCTTGGCAAGAATGGTACGTGGCAAGTACATAGCATTGGCTCTAGCCCGAGTTGATGCTGGAATATGGCATATAGACATGAATGGACTGAATGGACTCTGGCTGCGAGTGACGGTTCAGTCATGCTCGACGTGAGACCGTGAGTCCGCGGCCCACCGGGCGGGACAAGGCAATACCTAAGGACTCCAGGCTTTGGCAATATTTAGTATGTGAGCTATTAGCAGCTGCACATGTAGGGCACATATAGCGTTCTAGTCCCGTTCTAGTGTTCTAGCTGAAGAAGCTTGCAAAAGAATATGCCCCCATTGGAAGCTGCCTGATCAGTGATGGTGCTGGCATGCAGTGAGGGGGTTATAAGCTGGACCGGGATTCTGGATTAGCCAAGAATTAAGTTGATTCAGTACTGCTGATTGTGCAGAGACCAGGTACTACGTCTGAAAGTTCAGAAGTGTTCGAACGGAAGTTGTCGAGAGGTGGCAGCACTACAGCGGCTGGGGCGGCAAGCGGCCGGCGGCAAGCGCCGTGGGGTGGGGCCACAGTCAAAGCACATGATGTGCATGCGGCCAGACCGTCGTAAACCCGTTTTTATCTGCATGGAAACCGAAGGAAATGAGCCGTCCGACTGGCATCAATGGTCCGACCCGCCGAACGGACCGCGCCTAATCCGCTCAATGACTGCAAGCTTCGTACTTCTATTAGGACCCGAAACTTTAATGTGTCCCCCGATGGATCGCCGTTCAATTGGCAATTGAGACGTCACGTAGGGCGCCTCATGATCCAATGCCAGGCAACAATCTGAAGCTACGGCCCTCCTTTATGTTCTTGCACAGCCCTGTTATGGGTCATAGAAGCGTGGCAGGCTTGCCAGCGGGCGATCGAGCATCAAAGCATGCCATCATCGATCGAAGTGCAGCTCTCAATTTGTCGATAATACACTTGCAACCATATTAAGCGCAAAGCTGGATTGGCAATTTTCTGAATCTCTTGACGGTTCGTATGGGCTGGACAGTCATTAGTAGTGACCGTCTGCAAGAACTCCGATTTGCATGACTCATGATCAGGACCACCGTCCATGGTTCAAACCTTTTCGTTGAATGACTGAGCACGCGTATGGGACGTTCATGCGGCTGTACGCTGAGCCGCGCGCCTACTAAGGCATGCGAATTGTGCATACATGTGGCGTTGAACTCGGAAAAGGTCGCGATGCGTGCAATTCGTGGCCGCGCTTTACTCAGCTTGACCGTCGGAAATTGTGTATACTCCAAAGCACTGAGCGGAGTGTCGGACTTTGCCGTGCCGGCACATGACACACATGACCGCGCGTTCTCATTTAGTCTAGGCTTTGAGTCTGTCTGCTTGCACGAGTCGGAATTGCTCATTTCCGCTAGCTTGCCGTAGACATGACCCCGATCGTGGGTCACTTGAGGATACTATTGACTCAGAGCGCCTGTAACAGGCGCGGCCGCCTTGAGTGATCTTGCGCAAACTTCAATACAATAGTGGTAAGTGAACGACATTGCAGAGGCTGTATGTTAGTACTGAACGTCCTCAGCCAGACAAGTTATGCCCAAGGCAAATACATTGCAAGCCGGGCTACTAGGCTACTTTCAAACGGCTCAGCTCCAGCAAAAGTTGCTTTCTTGCCAAAGACATGCACTGATGATTGATACATTGAACATGTATGGCAATTAGTGACACTCGCCCAATATGTACAGAAAAGAATGTCTCGGGACTTGCTAGCCTGACACGGCCCTATTGAACCTAGCTCTCCAATCTTATTCTTGTTGGTTGACCGGATGCAATCGTTTGTTCAAGACCAATATTTCAGCGACGAACTATCGACGCAAAGCTTGTCTGGGGCTCTGCTGCCAGCTCGCAGACCGATCTGCGTAAAACCTGGCGCTTAAGACTCTTCAAAGCCCCAACACATGTTCTAGCTTTCCCGATACTCCCTTTGCCTCCACGGGCGCACTTGCGCACATGCTCTCTCTCACTTCGTGCTAGACAACTCAGTACGTAGATGTTTGCCGGTAGCGTACACGGCTACAAGCATGCTTCCGTAACAATCAGTTCTTCCACACCTATATTAACCCGCCCAGCAAAACCCGATTAGCCGACGGTTTACAAAAATGAGGTGGCTGGTCCGCAAAAACCTAACATGAAGCATGTGCACACCGGTCTTATTCTGAACCTCGTGGCCGGACGTCTGCCACGTGTCCCACATCTCATGTGGAGAAGCTGAGCCGTTGGCTGGCCACAAGGCGCGCGTAGCGCCCCCCCCGCTCCGTCAGCTCAGCGTGCGTCCCTTGCTCCGCCACCTCCCCGTCCGCCATCACCACAATCTGGTCCGCGCTCTGGACCGTGCTCAACCGGTGCGCAATCACCAGCGTCGTGCGGCCCTGTAAAGAAAAGCTCGCTGTTTTCAGGTTTTAGCTTTCCAGGATAAGGCCCTATAGCCCACAATCCCAACCGGCAGAAGTACGAGGGTTCGAGAGCCGGAACGCGGGTCTTGACCGGTAAGAGCATCACTCTCCACCAGCGCTCTCTGTAGCTCTTTTGCAAACGCCGTGTAAGAACGCAATCAGGCTCGTCATGAAGATGATGGGGTTGCCAACACGGCTGCGGATTATTTGGAGTCGCCAAATACAATCACGTCAGGCTTGTCACAACGATGGAATTGTCAACCCGATGTACATAACAAAGTCTATGCTCTCTCCTCGAAAGAGGTTGCCCAAAAAATCAGCAGAGTATCGCTCCAGTTTCAGTTTTAGGGTTTCTGGTTTCAGGCTTCGGGTTCAGGTGCTAACCTTGACCAGGTTGTCGATGGCGTCCTGCACCAGCCGCTCGCTCACGCTGTCAAGAGCACTCGTCGCCTCGTCTGCAACACACCATCGAATACGCAGGGTTTCAGGCACACTTTCAAGTCCTCACTTCTGCGCCGATAGAATGACTGATATAGCTCATTGTATGCAGAAAGTTGACGTGAGCGCCATCCGCGGTAAGCCCGTCGGTCTGAGATTACGGCTTCACTCTTTTGAATCAGTGGGTGCCAACCCAAATGCTATATCAGCCCCTAATGCTTGGGATTCAGGCAGCCACGTGCTCCATTTGAAGATCGCCCGGAGTCGTTACAGTCCAGAGTTGTCCAAGAATGATGCGAAGGCAAGAAATGGCATTCCGCCACTCCCCGCCTTCACCTTAAAGAGGGCGTATTCAGACGCATCTGAAATTAGCGACTGGAAAGCACAGGATACCACATCTCCGGTCGCCGCGAAAAATTTCCTGACGTCATTGCTGCAACGACGTTGACCTGGGCTTTTGCCGCATTAGGATCTCCGCAACAGCCACGTGGGTTCCTTCAACTCCAACGCCCTCTTTAAGAGACTCACTCAGCACCAGGATGGACCAGCCCTTGACCATTCAAAGCTTCTGAACGACGCGGCTCGAAAGTCTGCCATCTCGCATCCTTCTTTTTGCAGTTGGCACTCATTCAGCAGCAGGATGGGTGGGATCTCAAGAAAAGTTCAAAAGCTCAAACGCAGGTAAAACGCGTCTGGTTTCCTGCGTCCTCGTTCTTCCAGAACGGGTTTTTACGCTCTAATTCAACCCCATAATTCAAGCCCAGTCTCACACTGGCAGTACTCCCCGCACCGGTCTTCACCCCTTCAAATTGCCTTCCGGAGTTCTCAGTATTGGCCCTCACCAAGAACTAGGATGGGCGAGTTTTTCACCAGCGCCCGCGCGATGGCGACCCGTTGCCGCTGCCCGCCGCTGAGCAGGCTGCCGCGCTCGCCCACCAGCGTATCATAACCGTCGGGGAGGCCCATTATGAAATTATGCGCGTTCGCCGCCTTGGCCGCGCGCACAATCTCGTCGTGCGGCACTGTCTTGTTGGGGGCGCCGTATGCAATGTTTTCCGCTACGGACCTGCGGCAGCACGTCAGCAGGGAAGAACGTCATTGTGAGAGCACGTCAGCAGCAGGCGGGTGGGCCTGAAGAACATATATTTCGATCAGTTCGATGAACTGCTCGCCTTAAACGAAGACTGGGATTGGGTGGCGTTAGTACGGGATAGAGCGCGTAGACCTTCGCTTTAGGGTTGACTGAAGATCTTAGTATTCATCAAAGCGAGGAGCACAAAGCGCAAAAAAAGGGGGCAGGGACGAGGTCCCCGTGACGAGGTGCACAACAAGAAGCTGGGGAACTTATCAAGCATTTTAGGTAGCCGCAACGTGTATGAGAATCTGACGGCCCCAATCATTTAAAAAGGCGTCGAGTCTTCTTTGGCTAATCGAAATGCAAGCGTGTATTTCTCGTGCTTATGGCGTTCGTACAAGTCCCAAAAATTTGAGCCAGCTGCGACATGCTGATTAGCAAAGACGATGAACCTCTTCTACTCGGCGTTTGATACCTAGTCCCATTGCGAGGTGCTAATAGCACCGGGGGGGCGGGGGTCGCCTGGTCACAAATTAAGCAATAGTCCTACTCGAGTCCCGACCCCCTGACGACTGCGGTGCTGGAAAGTGAAGAAAAAACAACGCGAAATGCTGACATGGCGAAGAGGACCGGCTCCTGCGCGACGAGGCTGACGGCCTGCGCCCACTCGCTCTTGTCGAAGCTGCGCACGTCCGTCCCCGCCAGAGTGATGCGCCCGCCCGTCGGCTGCATACATGAAAGCCCGATTTAGACTAAGCATCGAACCGGGAACCCGGAAACTCTGAACCCTGGAATTCCGATCCAGGCAGTGAACAAGGAGTTTCTTGGACAAAAGGAAGATAAGCTGGGACGGATGAGGTTGATATGGGGGTTAAGGGAGGTGCGGGTGCGGAGCCGTAACCCTTGAGTTAGTTCCTTGATTCGGTCGGGCGCTTACTAGTCACTGAGCTTATTTAGTCGCTGACTGTAAAATCTACAACTTTGGCCGACAAAAAGCCTGTTCCGCTCGCTTGAGTCGTGAAATTCTTGAACGTGACTGTTTCAGAAATGAAACCAAGAGCGCCGCTGGGGAGAGTAAAGAAAGACGCGGGAGTACCTCTGCTGCTAGCACGACGGCAGAGAAAGCGGCAGAGAAAGCCTGAGGGCGGAGTGAGGCCCGAGAACTGCAACAAAAGGGGTCAGCAAAAATCGTCGATGTGAAATGGCGACTGACCGAGGACACCTTCCGCAGGCAACGATACCAAACTCTGAGACCCTGAAACCCCTAAAATCCATGAAGTCCGGCCACCGCGAGCCAGCAGGAATCGCCGACATAAGCCCACCAGGGCATAAGAGCATGCTAGAGCGCACAGAAAACTGAACGGGCGCGGCGTCAACGCTCACCCGCCTAAGTGCCCAAGCAACCAACAACTATGCACTTTGAACCTTCAAAAACTCGAGCACGGCTTCATGATCCGAGAAGAAACGCGCATTCCAGTGATCGCTCTGCAGGGCGCGTGCGCACCTCGTAGAAGCGCGCGAGCAGCTGCACGACGGTGCTCTTGCCGGCGCCGCTCTCGCCCACGAGCGCCGTGACGGTGCCGCGCACCAGTGTCAGCGTCACGCCCTTGAGAACCGCCGCCTCGGGCCGCTGCGGGTACGTGAAGTGCACGTCTGCGAAGACATTCAGAACTGTAAGCGTTACGGATAAGACAGGTTACCACCCGGGGAGCAGTGGGACTGGTTTGGGGTTTGGGTGGAATGTGGATGCGGAAAGGTCATATCCAGGGCAAAAAAACCTGTTCTTCGGTTGGAAGACTACAGTGCCAATTGGAGAAGTCGTCGTGTGCAGCAAGGCAGATGCGGAGATATGAAACGTCTGACGAAACGAGGGGCGCCGGTCCCAAAAGCACGATGCAACATAATCGCGAAGTCTCCTGTTAAAAAGGTTACACGAGCACGCACCAACATGACAAACAGGGTTAAAGTGTTAAAGTGTGCCGCGGCTAAAAGTGTGCCCAGAAGCTATTGGTCCGCTAGTGCGCTGTGCGGGCGGCCAGACATGTGAGGGCCAATGTAAACATGCGAGCCGAAAAGTCACGGAAGCCAGATTGACGCCAAACAAGCGACTTTTACCAACGTTCCACCGAAGATACTTAGAAGGCAATCTAACGCTGATCAGAGCCGACATATGCAGTCCGAAGGAACCAACTGGCATCCGGTGCTCCTCTTCTACCCCTCACAAACTTCGATCAACCCTGCGACTAGCGTCCGGTCATGCACCGTTTTGAACTCCGGAACCAGACGGCTATAGAGGTACTGCAGCCCGCTCAGCGGCCCCGGCGCTCGCAATCGATTTCATAAAAGGTGAAAAAATCGCCTAAGAAATCATTGACTTGAACCGTGCTGGAAGGGGTGGAGTCATATGGCCACTCCAAACTCCCAGACTAACTTCAGAGGAAAACAGGGCAGGTAAACTACCTCATCAGGATTCTAGCTGAAATGGGACATCTCTCTCGGGAATAGAGTGCCCGCTTACCCTCCAGCCTAACGTCGCCGCTCCACGCCGCCTCGCACGCCCCCCGCACTGACACCCCGTTCGTGCTGGCCGCCGCCCGTCCGTCGGTACCTAGCACCGCCGGCAGCACTTCCGGCACTCCGATGTCCTTGCGCCGGTCCCCACAGTCTCGCAACTCGCCACGCGCCTCCCTGCGTAAACAGCTCTCCGTGTCAAGCTTGCAATCTGGGTTTCAAGTCTTGGAGCATGGTTCTTGGATTGGACGTAGGGCTTGCGACCCCATAGGAGGTGCTCTCTCTCCTCAAGAACTTTCGGAGCGAAACGTTCTTCAGTCCTGCTCCCAACAACACCTAACCGGTACACGTTACAACGATGAACGCTCAACCTTATGATCGACGATGGATGACATCGGACGGCTGAAGATGGTGGACCAAAACTTTAGTAGTGGGGTGGCAAGTTTGACACAGCATATCGCGGCAACACGCCGGGGTGCAACCTTTCGAAGCCGCCCTTCACGGAGCACGTCCCCCGAGCCTCTAGTCTGCCAGAAGCGTCCTTTGCGCAGGCGTCCTTTGCGCAGGCATCCGGTTCTCGAAACAAGCGGCCCGCGAGATTGCAAAAAGTCTCCTCCTAGCTTGCAGCACACGCATCTACTCTAAGAGCGGGATGAAAGGGATTCATTGTTAGAAGCAAGGCAGGACCGCCGTTGGAAGGAGTGACGTGGCGATATTTGAGGTTCATAACCCCGGATCAGGCCGAGAAGGCCCCTTGAAAACCCATGTCGCTGACTTCAACAGCACTTCCAACGTAGGAACAACAAATACCGAACCAATACCGTTTCTCCTTATCCCGGCACTGTAGGCGAGCCAAGCTAAGACCCGGGCGCGTACTGACCTGTCCAATCCGACCGCAAGCGCGGCATCGGGACGGCCCTGTCGGCCGACGTTGTTGATGCGCTCGACTGCGGCAAGGGCGGTGCGGATGTCGGCCAGCGTGTTGACGAGGCCTTGGACCGCAAAGGTGAGGGTAAACGTGTACCCAATGAACGCCACCATAGTGCCAACTGGGAGCCGGCCCTGTAAAGCATATTTTCAGTGTCATAAGTATCAAGCCGTTTAAACAATCTTGTTAAGCTCGGGAAACGGATAGGGTTAGCTTGGGGGCTAGGCTGAGATTGGGTGCAAAAGTAAAAGTGGACGATTTTCAACAAACGCCAGCATGGTCGCCCCCGGGAGCCGGCCCTGCAAAGATGGTTCTTTGAGTCAGATACAAACAAGCCAAGAAAGCACTAAGGGACCAACACTAGCACCTTAACCTAAAAATGATCTGCTCTGCACCATTAACCACCCCAAAAAACCCCCCACTAATCCCAGGGGAGCCGGGAGTATCCAGCGGACCATATCAAGAGCGTTCAGTCCGGTTCATTGTTCGACTGATTGACAACGAAGCAAGTACGATACCTTGTCCGGCATTGCCGGAAACAATACCATTGTCTAAATCGACAAAAGCGCTCCGTCGTGCCTGGCATTTACCCCACCAGTGCAGCATACTTATTTAAGAAGAGCGGTTCCTGTAAGCTAAATTTTCTGACGGTAACATACTTGCATAACGCAAGTTTATTTTCTGCGGGAATGTCACCACATTGCAGTCCTCACCGCCTTGACCTCGGCCCCCCCAACAACGTAGAGCACGAAAAGGGAAACATAGATCGCGATGCGCGTCCACGACTCGTTGAGGCTCTTGGCCACCCCGAGGCGCTCCCCGGCGCCCCGGCTGCCCGACACCTGCTCGTCGAACTGCCGGATTTGCCGCCGCTCCCCGCCAAACGACCGCACCTGTCGAAGCATAATTCAAGCGTTCAGGGGTTTCAGGTTTAATAGGTTTAGGGTTTGCCATCCAAGGGGCGGCCCCGCGCTATGGCTGCCTGACATCTGCTCGTCGAACACGCGGATTTCCCGCCGCTCCCCCCCGAACGACCGCACCTGCCAGGGGTTCAGAGCTTTTGAGGTTTGCCATCCCAAGGGGCAACCCCGTGCTACGGCTGCCTATAAACCTGCTCGTCAAACACGCAGATCTCGCGCCGCTCCTCACTGAACGACCGCACCTGCAGAATTGTATTGGAAGTCTTAGGGGTTCAGGGGTTTGAGTTAGCCATCCCAAGGCGCGGCCCCGCGCCATGGCTGCCTACAGACGTGCTCGTCGAAGATGCGGATCTGCCGCCGCTCCCTGCCAAACGACCGGACCTGCCAAGCACAGTTCAAGGGTTTTGGGTTTTGGGGGTTCAAGATTTTTAGCGTTTGGCCCCCCGGAGCACTCTTCTACGCCCCGACTGCCTGACGCACGCTCGTCGAAGACGCGGATCTGCCGCCGCCAAACGACCGGACCTGCCAAGTAGAGTTCAAAGTTTTATGATTATCAGGAATTGCCACCCTAAGATGTTCCCCGCGCCACGGATGTCTACAGACCTGCTCGTCAAGAGGCGCAGGTCTGCCACCGCTCCTTGCCGAACGACCGGACCTGCCGACGTTCTAGAAAGTTAGTATGTTAAGGATTTAGAAACGTAGGATTTGAAATTTCTAACATAGGCTACGGAGTGACAAACGCGCGAGAGTCGTAAGACGAGTCCCGCTTGAAACAGCGTACTGGGAATAGCGAAGGTGCTATCATCAGCCTCTCTCACTCAAGCGCATGCAAGCGCGAATGCTTTTGGGGTCGGCAGACCAAGTGAAGGACACAACAGTGGAGCATCCAACGCTGGAGGTTTTGACCGGACTGCAGCGACCGGACTCGAAGTATCTACATCAGCTTGCCCCAGTGGGTGCAGGTAGGAGGGAGCAGATTCGTTCAAAAAGATCCTTATTTGCACGGACGAAGGAGGTAATTTCAGAAACGAATCAAGCACTGAGCAAGCCCATAATCCTGCCGCACTAGCAACGGCTACCTAATCGCTCGTGTAGCCCATTCCAAGTCTCAGGTCCGTGTTAGACAGACCGCGGCGGCATCGAAGACTCCACAGTGAATAAAAAGCGTTTGCTTCCCTGAAGATTCTTCAGATTACTGATTTCTAGCTTCGTTTCTTGTTTCCTGTTCCCGCAGACGTTAGATGGTAAGCTGCGGTCCGGAACTAGGCAACTTTCGAAACGCACAACACATCCCGAAACGAGAGACCGGACTGGCTGCAACAGCAGTGCGTGCAACCAGCCAACTGGATGGTGAGGAAGGTCTCGCTGCTCGCCTCTGGTTAGAAAGGTCGCTTGTGAAGATGACGTAAAGTCTCGACTCTGCGATTACAAATAGCTGACGGATCCTCCTCGCAGAACCGGAAAGAGGGACCGGATCAGGCACGCTGCCATGCGTGCGACTCACCGTTCGAATCGCGGAGAAGGTCTCGCTGGCCGCCTCCCCAAGCCGCCCCTGCGACACCCCAAAGTCCTTGAAAGCGGGGGTTGTCGTGCGCTTGTAAATGGCTGCAGAAAGAATCGAATTCAGTAAAAGTGGCTGCAGAAGAATCGAGTTCAGTAAAAAGAAGCTGTCAGAAAGAGGCACTCAAAGGATCCGCTTGGTCCGGATCGCCAATGACGTGGCCATGTAAGAAAGCTGCCCGTCTTGATCAGCAAGGGAGAGGCCACACGATTTCGTTCGGCAGCGGGAGAAGCGAAGGGGAAGAAAAGCATCTTGGGAGCGCGACATGGTACTAAAATGGAAAGTGCTTCTAGCTGCTGGCATCTAATACAATCCGGCTTCTAAATGCCAATCCACAATGCTGATTTTGCCGTGCATATAGCACAGGAAGGATCCGGCTGCTTCCAGGCTGGGTGATTATACTCAAATCTGCTTTTTCGACCAGTAGCAGAGCTATAACCGTGTTTAAGGTCTGATTTCTCTTTGAATCGGGGCATTGGACACATCATCAGCTTCTACCCAGCCCGCAACCGACCCTGGTTAATCACAAGAACGCGATTATCTCCCCTGTGCCGATCTACACGCTGGTGAAGAGGCTGGCCACCACGGGCACGGGCCCCTGTGAGTCTGGACGCCGAAGTATCAAACAGCTTCTAACCAGCCCGTAACCGACGATGGTCAACCGCCGAAACCCGGTTCTCTCACATGCGCCATTTGACACACTGGTGATACGGATGGCTAGCACAGGCGCGAGGTGCGGGACGATTCCAAGTAATGAAAGGGTTCCTAATCAACCCGTAACCGGCCCTGGTTAACCGCTGGTTGTCTCACCTGCGCCGATTGACACGCTGGTGATGAGGATGGCTAGGACGGGTGCGAGACGTGGGGCGAGTCTGAAGAGGATGACGAACGTGCCCAGAACTTCGGACACGGAGCGGAACCCTCGGTCGCGTGACACATTGTCCAGGACCACCGAGCGCAGCGCAGCCAGCTCCGTGGTTACCAGATTGGTCAGCTCACTAACCCGGAACCGGTCAAAGAACTCGACCTGCAAAAAGAGAGGCGAGTGAAAGGCACTCTTGAAATCGGACATTGACAATGATGATGAAAATAAGTAACGCCACATAAGAACAGCTAGAAGTCTGGAGGAGCAAAGTAATTTCAGAAGATAGAACATGGGATCAGAAAGTTCGAGAATTGATTCACCAGCCGATCGACTCAACCAAAAAAGACCTGTTGAAACAACCAGTCTTTAAGTCTCGCTGGAAAGGCGATTGCCTGTCAAAATTGAAGCCAAGACCCGCATGCCGATACTGACAACCCCACTCCGACCTAACCAAAACCGTCTCTTCTGATGATCAAACTTCATCCGATGCCGCACGCACCCGTCTCAATGTTCTCAGCAGCAATTGGGACGGGAGTGACTTGGTCTCTTTATCTTCGATGAGTACTGGCAGCTCTAGCTTCGACTCACAGCAGCTTGGACCAAAACGGCAGGAACCCTGGGCAGCTCAACTAGACTACGTAACCCAAGAAAAACACGCTCTCTGCACCCGCCGTCCACCCTAACCCCCTCAATAACCCCATTTGTCTCCCGCGCAGGCATCAGTGCTATGCTGACCTTTCCAGTAGTCATCCTTGTTGCAAGCTGCTGTTGGTGAAAACGAGGGTCAACCGAAGTGCGACGAGAGGGGTCCATACCTTTTGCATGAGCAGGCGCGAGTACACGTGGGAGCGCAACGAGGCCGTGACCTTCTCCCACATGGTGGTCATGCTCGTGATGTACACAACAGTCGCCAATGGCTGCGGCGCAAGAGGAGCCAAGCGGGGGAGATGAGCGATTGAGGAGAAAATACAGTGCTTTTTTTCCCCCTCGAAAACTGCTCGATTGAAAGTGTTTACATATACAGTCATCGGAGCTCGACTAAAAGTGTTTACATGTACAGTCAATCGGAGCTCCTGGAGGAACAGATTGTAAAGACCAATCGAATGCTTTCGGAGCAACAAGCCGAAGCCAATCCTATATTGGAAAAACACTCTCCCTCGGGTTCACAGCTTGTAGAATTAGAGGTCATTCGAAGTCAAGAAGTTAAAGACAAGACAGCTTACTGACGGAAAGTGTACAGAAGCAAATTCCTTCATCTGTTGCTTCGAAATCCACTTGTGGTGCATTGACTAAGCGATGAACTCATCCAAAAGCTATCAAAATCAAGACCATGGACAGACATCAACTGCTTTTTTCACGGGAAGGAAAATGATAGCTTAGACTGTTCTAAGACTTTTGGCTGCTGACTGACCTCTTGATCTATGTCACGTCAAAATCTTCAATCTGCAGTCAGGCGCAGTTAGGCACGACATGCTTATTCGTATTAGAATTCCTTAGAATATACCCCAATGTTTACCCAACCAAGATGTCTCGTCCGTTCCAGTTCCTGTCCTTACCTCAACAGCATAGAGTAGCCCCAGCTTCCAGAGCAGATCTGAAAGCGGCCCCGGACGAATGCCCACCAGCGTCTCAAAGAATTTGCCTGCGATGAATTGGGTAGTAAACATCAAAAGGCAGCAGAAGCCTCTACCTGCCTCTGGTCGCACAAGAAATTGGCCTCAGTCTTTGATCAATCAAACACCCAGAAAGTTTGACAAGGACTCTTGAGTTACGGGTTGAACTCTTAGAATGTCCAGACACTTTTCACCATAAGCGAGGCTCCGAAATCTTTGACTCTGTGGAAGCCATCAAGAGAGACTCTTAGGTAAATGATTCCCCACTTGCCAAACCAGGCCAGACAACCTCCCCAACAGAACGCACGACCACCACCGCCATCGTGAAGATCGTTGTTTGTGTGATGCATGTAGTGGTGCAACACAAAAGCATCCGCTCGTATCCCGTCTGTTTATATAACTCAAACCGAGCCCCTGGAAACCTGTCAGCATATTGCCCTCACCTAATGAACAATGTGAAGTGTGATGCATGTAGTGGTGATAGAAGCATCCACGCTTCAGTCCTGTCTGCTTGCATCGCTAAAACGAGCCCTCAAAAAACAACAAGCGCCCTCACCCGAGAACTGTGGCATGCTGAGAGTGCATACGGTCCCCCCCGCCACCGCAAGCGCCGCCGCCGCGACCCTCAGCTTGTGCTGGCCAATCAGACGCGCCACAAGCTGCCACGTCACCAGCGGCTCTTCTAACGACTTGGGCGTCGCGAACCCGGCGGTCGGATCTGCTGCTGCTAGCCGCGCCTCCTCCGACGGGCCCTCATGAGGCTCAGCGACGGGCGCCGAAACGTATGCCGCTCGACAGGGACGGCTTCTCCGCTGAGATGCCCGGCTTCGGAGCCCATCAGAAGGGAGCGCCGGAAAAAAGTCGGCGCTTTTGAGCGGTCGTTGTGGGCGGTTCTGAGCTGAAGCGGCTGGGCGCGGTCGAGCGTGTCGCTGCATGCGGCATGACAGGCACACGGCATCGCCTTGCTGGCGCTGCCATCCCCTCTGTGCGATGGGCGCGGAAGGCAGCGCCGCGGCAGAGCGGGTCAAGGTGGCCGCCATGGCGGTCATCTGGATTTCTGAGTGAGGCAGTGCTTACCGGTAGTTTGCATGTATGACGCACCTCCACCCCTGCTACGTCAAGCGCCCTGCACCACCAGAATATTCAGAGGCCGGACGGTTCTTTCCCAAAAAGTGTAACACTGACAGAACCCTAGCGCTAGGCTGAGAATAGGGTTTCCAGGGTCAGGGTTTGGGGGTTAGGCCCCAGGGCGTTGGTCGCGGGGTCGCGCGTATCAGTGCGTGACCGCCGCGCCACAGGCGCGCGCGGCGCGCGGAACAGTACTTTTGATTCGGCCGCCGGCCGGCCGCGCGTGGACTTGAGCGGCTGCGGACACGGTCAGGACGGTTCAGAGCCCGTTCAGAGTCGGAGGGCGACAGTAGAGACCTTGTCCCTCAAGAACCGCTGCCAGGCTGCCCTCTGATTCATGGTCACTGTAAAAAGTGATTGCTCAAAACGGTCACGTTTTCGGTGATGGTGACACTGGTACAACAGCACAAGACCCGATCCGAGACCTGGAACCGCTGTTGCATCAAAGTGGGACTGGAAATCTCCGGGCATTGCTCCGGGGCCCAATACGAGTGTATAATGCTAGTTTTATGCGATGTGAAGGCGGTGTAACCATAAAGTGATGGGAAAGTGATGCACAATTAGTGCTCACGCGTGCGGGACAGCGCGCGCCGCCGGCCGCATTGTGCGTCCCGCACGAGCCCACGTTGGCCTCAAGTTTTCTCCTCACTCGTTCATCTATACCGTTTTGCTCGGGTGACGATGTGGTCGACTTTTATTGTAGTATACCTACGAGAATATGAATATGAGCGGCATGTTTGAATCTTCACAACTAGGCAGTCAAACAGCAGAGCAAACAACAGGGTTCTTGTCTCCTGCCAAGCTTTCAGTGCGTTTTATAAGTCCCTTGCTTGAAAGGGGTTCTTCACGAGAGCGTCTAATGCTTCAAACCACTTACCTTATTGCATTCCTTGTCGGCCGGCGCACTAAGGTGACAATGTTGAGCGCCGGGCCAATGTTCCGTCAAGGCAGTCTGAAAAAATCCGTACCGTGAGAGAGGGTTCACATCATCCCTTCGAGTAGAGTCCGCGGACAGGAAATTGCCAAGGGGTACGTAGCTTTGACCTGATGTATTGATCCCGAAGATACGTCACGATCGCGTTGCCATCCACACATTAAAGAGTTCGGTTCTTCGAAACCGCTCCGCTAACGTCGTCCTTGAGAAAGGTGGGCGCAGCCCTTAAAGGTTTGTGCAGGGCGCGCTTGAAGCCGAAGAGATAACCCGCGAAGAAGAGGGCGCTGAACTTTTGTATTCATGCCTCTTGTGACACATACCTGCTTGACAAGAGCAATATCGAGTACGGAGTATAAGCGTGTCTTCGGGACTCCATTCGGCCGCGGAGGAGAAAGACCAGTTTTGAGGCCGGACGGTCCGCCATCGCTCTCTCGGCCAACCCACTCGAACTCTGACGTCGGAAACGGGTTTCGCTCGCGCGCAGCCTGAAACGTGTCCACTTCACATGGGTTTCTAAAGCCGCTTGTGCCAATACCTGGATAAGGTAGCATAGTAGATAGGTACGCCCGGAGATCAAGCTTTCCCGTCCAGTCCCGATGCGAGGCGCAAGTTGAAACGGCAGATTGACGCCGGTCTATTTGAGAAAGTTCTTATGTACAGACAGCACAGCTGCTAAAATAGAGACCGTGTTGGAATTGTGCAAAGTTGGAAAGGCGTTTCAGGGCTTCTATGCGCAATGCTTGCGACCAGTCCGATAAAGGTCGAGAATCGAGAAGGAGCGTGGAAAAAGATTTTCAACCAGAACTACACAAACTTCCTTCAAAGGTGCTTGACCCAGGTTGATGGTCCGATCTACCAGAGAGGTTTTGTTTGCTTGCAGGGCCAACTTCGAGTACGTCAGACTGAGCGAGGCCTTATGGTGATGCTTACGTCACTACTACCGACATGTAGTTCGTGCCGAGCCGCATGACAGCTGTCGCTTCAAAAAGCTGACACCTTGTCTCAATCTCTCTGCTCGATCGGATTGCACTGAATATTTTGGACGCTTGACGGAAATGTTTTGCTCCCCAAGGCCCAGTTTCGACCAAAACACTGTGGCCTTTCCCTTGCATCCCTTCCCTACCTCGACTCTCCTGTGCAAGCGTCAAAATCTATATAGCGAAGTCCTATTCCACTCGCGGCCTTGCGGAGTGGAGACATCTTTGCTAACGACGCTGGCACTGCCTCTAAGCCGTTGTTTTTGACAGGTGGCATCACATGGCGCGACATCTTACCGATATACTCTGCTCCCTTTGCATCACAAACAACGGCTTGCACTCTAGGTGCCAGCCTGCAATACCACGACCAACGCTTCTCCATATTGAAGCTGATATGCGCTCTGACGACGTCATCAATTGGACGTCCGGACTACCAGTGACATGCAAGCAAGTTGCTTGAGAACAAACGACTCGTCAGCTGTGCATGCTAAATCGCTTCTAGCACCCGATCGCAAACGTATGTGTCATAGCCTTCTGCAAGCTGTACGTTTGGAGAATGCCTGCAAGGAATGATTCCGGACTCGAAGGTTGTCTGAAGAAACGACGGCTGAGCATCTCTCGTATTGGAGTGACTACGAATGCGAGTCCGTTCCGGACCACAGTGGAGGCTAGGAATACGAGGACCTATCAGAAGGAATTCGCCATTCAGTCACTTCAAATTCGCTCCGGACTTCGTGCTGATTCGAGCTCGCCGCCGATCGGACTGTCCGCTGGTCTTCAGCGTCCGGCGTCGCGTCGTAAACTGGATTGCTTTCTCGAAGCCGTTAGATCTGCCACGTGGCGTCATCGGACGGCTGGACGTTGACGAAGATCCTTGGACCCACAAGGTCTGGTTTGCACGTAAGACGCCTTTATATAGCCGAATACAGCCCCACTCTGCAACGCCAGCTAGGCGTTCAGGGCTGCGGTCCCTGGGTTCTGACTTCCTTACCGGGCTGCGGTCCCGGTTTTCTGACTTCCCACCGGGCTGCGGTCCCGGTCCAGGCTGCGGTCCTGGGGAACACGCGCTACGGGTGATCAATTGACATCATTAGCGCATGATCCAAACAACGTTGCACCTTTTGCTGCCAATCACAGGTCTGCGAATGCTCGATCGCAGGCCAGTTAAAAGAAGAGGATACATATGTAAGACCGGTACGGGGACCGTGACGGGCATGTGGTGCTTCATTTTCCTGTAATGCAGACATGGGTCTGATTTTGTTCAACGTTTTTCCGGGAGGTGGATGCAACCTCCGTGGCACTTTCAACACTCAAACCTTCAAATTCAAGTGCATCAAGTCAACAAAGTTGGAAGTGTCGTTGGTTTCGTCGTCTTGACCTTCTGGATATGCTGACGTCCGATTGATTACCCACATCATTCGTTGTCTTTGTTCAGAAAACGAAGGAAAGAAGAAACTTGGGTTTGTTTAAACCCGGAATTTACAGCTACTCATGCTGCCGGATTAAGCATGGCGCGGCGCCTTTGCTGACGCATGAAACACGAACGTGTTTGCTTTGCTTTACAAGCAAGTTTCACATTTCATCCCGAGCTTAAGATCTGTGGGTGAAAGTTGGTTTGAAGCGTTGGGGAAGGAAAGGTAGTTTGGAGGGATACATGAGTGAATGGTAGAAGCGAAGATGAGTGTTCTTATGTATGATCGAAGTTGGTTGGTGGTGTGAGTTCGGTGTAGATGGTTTGCGGCAGAGAAGGTGGTGGTTCCGGGGGAGCTCCGTGGAGCACCCCTGGACAGAGGTCCTGCCCCTGGGCCGGGGGGCGCCCCGGATCGATCCGCTGAAAGATGCGGGGCCGAAGCTCGCCGTATATATCTGCTGCTTGTATGACTTTGGTGTGGGCGAACCTGGTGACTACCCGAGAAGGACGTTCCGACCGTCCACGCGCCACGTGTCCCTCATCGGACGGTACTTCGAAACGCTGGATGTCAACTCCGGACGCGACTGTCGCTATGGGCCTCCGAAGCGCGTCCGAAGCACAGAAGAGCGATCGGCGCTCCCCACGCGGCATGAGCGGACGAGACTAATATCTCTATACTGACCTTCCCGGTATAAACAACGTTTTGGCAGCATCCGGCCGGGCTCCAGACTCGATCAAAGCAGCCCAAGTTTGACTTTGTGGCATCTGTGCCCTAGGATATGTTGGTCTGGCGTACTTCTTTTTGAAGCCTCGGTGAAAGCGGAAGAGGTGAACGCCGTACGATTTCAACCAGCAGACGTTCTCTATAAGACCGATGCAAAGGCGCTACGGGTTCAAGGTGGCCTCTTAACACTGTGCTCTAGCTAACGAGGGCTAGCCTTCTTCCTTTAGGGGCTCAGAATTGCATCTTGGTTGGAGCGGTGCAATGGGCGCCACGTGGCCAGGTTTTCATGCTGCCTGGTCGTGACCGTCGGCAGCCTGGGAGAATTTACAAGATGCTGCGTCCTTGTATCCAAAGGACTATCGATCCGCAGCTGGAAAACCTTGCACTTTTTCTCCGCAGGTAATCGTGAAGCCGCGTTCTAAAGATTCTGCGACGGGCCTAGAAAAGATGCGAGATGGCTCCCCTCTGTTTGCTCTCAATCGGATCGGATCGGTTCAATCCTCAAAGTAGACGATTAGACAGGCCTGTATCCTGCAGCAGTCGATCCAGAGACTTCCCGGAGCACTGTAGATGGAGGGGCAGACTCATATCACAGAGCTAGGTCAAAAAGGCGACCATGTGAGATTCGGAGCAGTCGTGACTGATCATTACATTTACATTCGCGTGGCATCCCCCACCATATCACGGCCTCTTCTCTCGTCCTTTCTCTTTCTCTGCACCGCTATACGCACAGACTTTCCTGCTCTATAAGCCGTCAATCTTGTCTAAACATGGAAGACCTAGTGAAGGGATAAAATCTGAGCCTAACCAACCTTCTGACAGCGCCCTTTTACTCGTGCCGTTTTTGAGTGCGCCTCGAAACGTCTGCTTTGATCTTCTTGACTGGGGAGGGTTCGACCGCTCCTAAGCCTTGATCTCTTCGCCGGTTCGATTGCCTCCCTGAGTCGCTAGTGCTCAGTGCGCCATTCTAGGGAGGTTTGTAAGGGGCTTCGCCGTTCGGAAGGGTCCATTTGTTTCCTTGAAAACATTTCTGCCGACACAAGAAATATGGTTGGCTTATTCAGATATTTTCAGAAGTAAACTAGCTGCCACGCGGGCCGACGGGTTTGGACCGTTTCATTAGCAGAACAAGTGAAGACGCAAGCGATCAGGAGGATCTAGAAGTAGCTGTCAGATGACTGACGAAAAGCGCCGCTTTGCTCAGGCACCTTAGAAGCGCCCGGCCGCCCTCCCTCTTCCTTAACCAAGGAAGCGCTCTACCACTGGGCTCTTTTTTCACTCATTTTTGGACGCGACGTAGCAAACAAGCTTCAGAGACTTTTCGATTTCCAAACCGAAAGGTCGTAGAAGAGGACGAGAGCCAGTGCTGGCGAGACGTGTCGACGAGATCTTTCACCACGTGTGCCTGACAACCCACAGTCTCCTGTGTCGGATCCATTAAACGGCTTCGTCAAACCGTCCTTCATCCATTCCTGACAAGATCCAACCAGCGAGTAGAGCACTTGTACTCCTTCTTTCGATCGAAGTTAAGGTCCTGTTGATTCGAACTATCTTCGAAGATGCTTTTGACCCTCAGAATCTTGTAAAGGAACAAACCCCAACGCCCAGGTCGACCAAGCATCGGAGCAGCACAGAAGTTATAATTTCATTAGGCAACTGCCGTTTGGTAGCCCATTCAATGTGCAAAAAATCTTGCAAAGATCGCCGCTCTCAGTGTGAGAGGTGAAATCAGAGTTCGGGAATGGTCGTAAACAGCATTTAGATTGCACTGCGAGGACACAACATATGTATGAGGAATGGTGCCAATCAGATCTTCGAGGATGAAAGTGAGTCACGATAAAACTGTTTGATCGCCGAGCCATTTCTTCAGCCCGGCCGCCGCCAAGGTAAGCGTTAAGATCAGGACCCACCGGAAGGTCTCGACCTTCTTAGAGTCCAAGCTTCGACAACCAAACAATACTGCTGGAAGACTGACTGCAGCTTCTGATCACTTGCTAACTTCACACTTTTCTGCCTGCATCACGTGTGGTTGAGTAAGCTCAACAACCACTTACGTGCATTATTTATGCCTAGCTGCGTTCCTTCGTCCTTAACGAAGATCGACACCCAATGCTACCAAGTGTATCTCAAGATCGGAGTAGTGCCGCCGGCTATATATGCCGTGGTACCTGGTGACTTCATTTATGGGAGGCCTCCGTCAATGAACATTACAGACATTCGGATGGGGCTATCCGACGTAAGCGGCTGCAGCTCGAGCCTATGATCCCCGCTTGTAGACCGCCGTAAAAGGCTGCAAGCAGAAGAATAACAGAGTCATATTACCTTTAACGATATTTTTGAGCTTATAGCTATGTTGGGCGAAGTTTGGCAAGGACTCCAGTACAAATTGGCTTTCCCGTAGAAGCAAATCGAAGCTGTGACTCCGAGTCGGTAACACCTGTTGAGGAGCCAAGCGAAGAGGTGCATTTGGACACTAAGGCGACGTGCAGCAGAGAATTTTGGTAACAAAAAGCTCTTCACATTCTTTCAAAAGCCGGGCGTTGTACTGCACGTTTACCACCGACGAAACCCACCCTTCGCTTGAAAGCTGGCTGTTGAACACGAGGTCGACCCGAGTTAAGCCAGGCAAGCTTGTCATGAAGGCAGCAACTCCGGCATCGGTTATGACGTCCTCGTGCATGATGAGAACTTTCTTCAGCAAAGGGCATCGGACCGCAAAGCTCCGCAGGGTGACGTCAGTGATCCGGCATCCCTCCACAGTAATAGTTTCCAGGCCGCCGTGTGCAGTGAAGCTCTCGATCCCAGCAGATAAATCTGGACCGTTCTTGACATTCCTAACATTGAGTTGCAGTAACGATGGGCATGCGGCCGCCGCTGCCTCGAGCCCCGCGTTTGTCAGCCCACCGCAAAACTCCAGCGTCAGTCCTTGTAGCAGCTTACATCCAACGCCCTCGAACGCAGACCCACTCAACTCCCCGCAGTTCCTTAATTCTAGACTTGACAACATTGGGCATCCTCGTAAGACTGAGGCAAGTCCTGCGTCTGAGACATGGGTGCAATCTACCAGCTTCAAATGGAGCAAACGGCGACAGCTGGGCACCAGCAACCCCAACGGCTGGTCGCCGAGAACGGTAGAGGGGTCCGGACGTGCCCCCCTTGGACAAAGGCCACAGAACAATCTAGGCCCGCCTCTGTCTACTTCCGGCCTAGCATCCCTGATTTGAACCCCCTGGAGGTCGGGGAAGCGAGAGAGGAACCGGGGGAGGTCAGCAACTTGCGGCGCTCCCCGTAGAGTTAAAGTCTTCTTGGCATAGTTGGCCGCTGCGAGCCAATCACGGCACACCAAAGAGCAAGCCCGGAGGGCCTCGCTCGGGGTATACCAAACGTCGAGGGATTCCGGCTTGCGTTTCTCGCGCAGTTGCCACATGATGTGAATGAGACACTGCGTGTCAAGATCTTGAATTGTGGTACCTTGTCCCTTGGTGAAATTATATATCAGTTTTGTCCGCTCCTGCCTCCCCGTCTGAAAGCCTTGGCCCCTCCATAACTATCGTTTGCTCCTGTTCTTGTCGACAGCCCACCTCACAGTACAAGGCTGCTTTGGGGTCCTCCATGGCCCCCATTTCAGCGCCACCGCACAAGCTTCGTGTCAACGCAAAACTCTTTCTCCTGAATCTCGTCAGGAAACCCATTTTGTTGAAGGTGTCGGTTTGCCTATTGATTGCGCCAGAGAAGTGCAGAACGGAATTGCCGAAACGGCAACTCGGCGAGGCCTCTGGAAGACCAGGCGCCAGAACGAGGATTCGAGACTGAAAGTGTGCAAGTTGGGATGCTTTGTAGAAAGAGCGGGACCTGGCTGAGAGGTACGTGACCATTGCACGTGGTTGTCATGTTCCTCAAAACGGAGTGGGTATGATCTAGGCGAAGCCGTATGACAAGACGCGTTCGCAACCCGTCATCCTTGCGGGGCAGCGAGTCGGTACGAATCGTTCCATTTAATCACATGAGAAACTCTCGCGATTTACTAGAACGGTCTTGTCATACGATCATGAAATGGGAGCCACCCATTCTTTCGGGCTTGCCTAAAATATGTGACCTGCTCTTTCCATCAAGTGGTAATTTCTATGTATGATACGACCATATGAGATGCTCAGCTTCGGTGCGGAGCATCCGCAACTGCAGCTTTTGTTGGGCAGAAATATCAACGCAATCGATCCCTCTTAAGTCGAGTCAGCAAGCTATGCTTCATATTCTTCGTCGACGGTCTTGCTGACAATGAAGCGTACCGATTCCCGGCCGTACCCTTTCAACGTGCCTCTTCAGAAGAGTCGAAGGATTCTTATCGGAACCTCAATCCCGCATCCTATGCATATTACCTCATTCGGGCCAGTTGCATAGACTTAGGTGCGTAAGCACGGCGGGCTCCGTTCATTTGTAATCCCGCAGAGGCACGGAGATTGAATTTTACAGCCCCAGCGGCCAGAATAATGGTCTTCGGTGACATCTGTCTGCTTGCAGGGCCATCTCGCAAAATGAAATCTGCTTCATGTTTAATTTCAAAGCGTTGCTATGGAAGTCGTGCCAAGCCCTGACAGCTGTCATTCTAAGAAAGCTGACACCTTGTCAGCACCTCTTGGATTTGGGTACTTGGATTATGCAATCAGTGGTTCTTTCCAATGCTTCTTTGATCACTCTGCTTCCAGAGTCTTGCGCTTCCAAGAACACTGTAATCTCCTTCCCCATGACATACTTCACCTGCCTGGCCATGAAAATTCCTTTTTCAGCGGTTAAATGTCTTTAGCGAAGCGTTTCCGCGGAGCCTTGCTGAGAGGTTTGTTCTCGGTTTGACACGCATCTTAACCGAGCTGGTTGGGCCGACGCGTAAAAGGATTGAAACCAAGACCTGCTCTGCTCTTTTCTGCCCAAATAACACGTACGGAGTTCCATTCTAGTTGCCTTACTAAACAACCAGCTGCACTCTTGTATTCCTGATGGAGCTGGTTTGCAACTCGAGACGTCAACTACTGCACCGCCAGGGCAGGCACGAAAATGCAGCCAGCGAAATGACACAAACGCTCGATAAGAAGCGCGCACTACCTCTTGCTTGTGGAGTTTGACAGGTTACGCCGAGTGCAAGGTAATGCCAGGGAGACGTAAGACTCAAAACTCAAACATGGTTCATAAAACAGAGGGCTGAGCAAGCGGATGCATTTGAACTGCAGGGTTGTTCCGGGTCCTTTGTAATGAAGGCTCAAAAGACGCCGCCACAAAACATTCACAATGTTTCGGTCTTTGTGCGGTCTTGATCTCCGCTTCCGTACCGCTTCCCCCTTCCCAGGCTCGTCGCCAACCGTCCGCTGTCGGCGTTTCAGTACGCCATCGTCGCGGCTTCGCGTCGCAGCCGACCGTCGCGATCTCGAGTGCGCTTCTGGGAGCCGTTGGATCTGACACGTGGCCTTATTGGACGGCTGGATGTGCATGTGCCAGGTTCTCTCGGCCCACAAAGTGCAAAATTCACGAAAGAAGCCTTTATATAGACAAATGTTGCCCCTCTTTGCAACGCCTGCTAGGCGTTCAGGGCTGCGGTCCCTGCAGGGCTGCGGTCCCTGTTTTCTATTTCCTTACCGGGCTGCGGTCCCGGTCCAGGCTGCGGTCCTGGGGAACACGCGCTACGGGTGATCACACATGACATCATTAGCGCATGTTCCAACAAACGTTGCACCTTTTGTTGCTGATGTGATCGCGCAAAGCTGTTGCTTGCAGGACATAAATTGAACTGCAGCCCTCGTAAGAGCTCTGCACATGCCTCGAATTAGCAGCGTATGGTGCTTCATTTTCTGTAATGCAGACATGGGTCTCAATTTTGTTAAACGTTCTCTTGTAAGGAGTTTGAAAGCCTCCGTGGCACTTTGTTCCTCACTCAAACATCATATTTAAGTTCACCAAGTTGGTGAAAGTTGGAGGTGTCGTTGGTTTTGTCGTCTTGACCTTCTGGTAATCCTGACGACCCATTCATTCATTCCACATGATTTGGTTGTCTTTGTTCAAGATCGAAGGAAGAAACTTGTTTCATTCAGAAGCCGGAACCTACAGCTACACATGCTACCAGATTATGTAAGGCACGGCTTGGCTGACACATGAAACATGAGAGTGTTTGTTTTCAGAATTCATTCTGACCTTTAGATGTGTGGGTGAAAGTTGTTATGAGGCTTTGGGTACTGCGACAGGATGGCTGTGGAGAGGAATACGTGAATCCTGAAAGTGGAAACGAGTGTGGTTTGGAGGTGTGATTCTGGTGAAAGATGGTTTGGGAATGAGAGGTGGTGGTTCCGGGGGAGCTCCGTGGAGCACCCCTGGACAGAGGTCCTGCCCCTGTGCCGGGGGGCGCCCCGGATCGATCCGCTGAAAGACGTGGGGCAGAAAGCTGACCTCATATATCCGTTGCTTGACTGAATTTACTGTGGGCGAACCTGGTGACTATTTGGGAAGAACGTTACGACCGTCCGTGGAACACGTGGCTTTCATCGGACGGCTCGAGACCGCTGGATGTCGGAACCGGACGCGTACGCGGTCAGTCGGCGGCCCTTTCCGGACGAAGCGCGTCCGAAGCATGGGAAAAGCAGGCGGCGCTTCTAAAGCACGTGAGAACGATTCTCAAGTCGTGCTTAAAAATCTTTCTCAACCTGTGAAACAAACCCAGGAGCAGCCTTTTGCTCTTCTCGTGGCATATGCGCTTCAGGGTACAGATGCCTTGCGGTCTGATAAGCAGTAAAACCATATTTCTGATGATATCATTGGGAAGAGGACTATTGGTCTTGACGATGGCTTCGACTCCGCTAACTCTGAAGTTAGAAGTTTTCTTCTGAACGAGCGGTCTTAGTGATAACAGTCAAGCCGCATGACCATGAAAATTACATACATCTGAATGAACGAAGTTCAACTCTCACAGCGCGCAAGGGGGACAATCGACCCGGCTGGTGACGTCATACTTCTCATCGTCTCATTGCAGAAAGGCCTTCCTCCGAACTGCAGATCAGGCGCTGTTCCTGAGCTTCTTGTAATGGAAAACGAGCACCATTTCG
This sequence comes from Klebsormidium nitens, assembly GCA_000708835.1. Classification (NCBI taxonomy): domain Eukaryota; kingdom Viridiplantae; phylum Streptophyta; class Klebsormidiophyceae; order Klebsormidiales; family Klebsormidiaceae; genus Klebsormidium; species Klebsormidium nitens. The sequence continues at coordinate 106,568 of DF237226.1, forward strand.
GCACATATCTGCTTTTCGTTGTAAAAGACCTGACGCCCTGCCCAGGTAATATTGCCCATCAAGGTCGACTTGGTTCTCCCGTTCACGACATTCCAACCCTTGCTTTTCGCGAATCGACCAGAAGCGAAAACGTGCGGATGGCTTACCCGCAGGTTCATTCGCCTATGAATTTGACCGATCGCCCAGGGTTTCTTTTTGGGTGATATAAAGGTTTCGTTTGTCAGGTGGCTTCTACTTTGGTGGCGCTAGAAAGCTTCCCGAAATTGTCCTCGGAAGGAAGACCGCATCATCTTGCACCGCTCACACCGTTCGGAAGGCCCCAAATTCGTTCCTTTAAGCGTGCCCCCCAACGTAAACTGCCCTCGCGGCTTTGCTTTCCCCAAGTTCAAATCTTCCCTCCGTCCAACTCCCTCATGATCGGCGTTGACTGATGAGCAGATCTGTTGTCAAACTGCTATTACTTTCCTTTCCAACTTCCTGTCTGGCTCTAAAGTGCCCAGAAGAGAGCCAGTACATTCGCTGCCAGAGCTGAATCGACGGAAAGCCTCGTCGGCAGCACCAGATCAGAAACAGCGTCAAAAGTCGCAAATTTGTCTCGACCATTTCCAACGATGGTGTTTCGACGGCCACAGGTTTCAGATTTCCGCACCCCTGACCGCAAGCTAGAGCGAACTCCTTCGACCCACGTGACCCTTTGGCAAAAGGCAAAACGGTGCAGATCCATCGTGCCGCCAACTCAGCTGTGCTTTGTATTCAACCGTGTCGCAAAGTTGTACTTCGTTGCTAACACGTGGCTGACCTCGTTGCTGACCCCGTTGCCAACCTCGTGTCCAACCTCGTTGCTAATCTCGGCGCTATCCTCGACGGTATGACGTGCGGCCGCCCTGTCTAGGTTGTACCGCAGCGCTCAGCGCTCCACCACTGCTGCCCAACAGGGCAATTAGAAGGCTGCTCCTAGACCGAGTGTCAACGGCGGAGCCTGTGAAAATGTCGAGCAATCTAAGAAGTCAGCTTGTACGTCGCTTGACAAGTGAGGACCAATCTGAGTGTTGGTCTGCTTCGTACATGGACTTGACTACACCGCGATCGAACCATACAAAACGCTTCCAGACCGTTCATATCTTCCCATTCCAGAGACAGCTCTGTTTTTGAAGCTCCAAGCCCGCTTCTCGACATCCATCGCAGAAACACCTGCTTATCTGCTGAGAGTATGGCGCCAATCAAACTTTGTTTGGTTGCGGCAGCTGCTGGAATCCTCGCCGTCCTGCTGATGGGGTCGACGCTTGGTCTCGTCGCGGCTCAGACGGGTGAGCTTTCAATGCATAGGTTTCTGAAAGGATACAATCAGCATTAGCGGGTTCTGATTTTCACATTGTTGCCGAGTGTTTTTGCAACCTGCTCTGGACAGAGTGGCTCCTTGGAGTGGCAAGCCGTAACTTGCATATTCGCTATTGGCATTTGCAACGCGATTAAGCACAAGCCACGTAGCTTGCGCGCTACGTGCTTCTTTGCCAGTCTTGACCCAAAGTCTGGGGCATCGCGCTTGGTTGGCTTTCCACATCCAACAGCAGCGGCGCTTGATAACGAGGCAATTAACCAAGCGTGAAAAAACAAAACGGTTAACGGAATGCCTCCCTAGCCCGTTCCTCTGGAGGCATGTCAGTGTGCGTCCATTTTTCAAACAATCATTGAGCCGTCCGACTCAAATGATGGCATGCGATTTCCCGTGTCGCTTTAGCGAATCAAATTCCGCGCCAAGTCCATCTGCACCGTTCACGTATACACCTTTTCGGATCTATCCTTGTGCAAACTTCATGTATACATATAGTGAGCTGGGGCTCCGAGCGTGAGACGCAGCGAGGTCCAGCTGAATCCATAGGAGAACAACAAGGCTGTCTACTATAGGCTAAGATACGGTATTCACTACACACTTTGCTAATCATGTACTAACGTGCGCATGCTTAGCTCGCCGGTTGATCAATCCGTACTCATTGACATATAGCAAATTTGTTTACGAACCTAAGGCGTTTTCTAAATTGGTAATACGAGATATAGCGCTTGAAACAACTAAAGACACGGAGCCTAGAGGCACGGAACTGCTTACGCTCGCGCATATTATCATGCGGGAGGCTGGTGCGCGGGCGCCGCGCGTGCTAGCCTAGAGTATCCGAGGACCAAAAGTCAGATTCGTATTTTGATGGCAATGTGTTCACGAGATTGATGCCACGCTTTAGGTTACATACGTAGTGATGCCGGCCAGTACAGCAATGGTCGGATGTTTGGCACAGGGTTGCCTGGCGACTTAATATGTACTTGATCTGGCACTAGGTCAAAGGTCCTCTTTAATGGCAAGAACAACTTCATCTACACTGGATAATACGCCACCATGACCTGACAATGAACTTCACGACAGTGGAAATTTCCGCAGATTAAGGCGGTTATTTCTTCCCGCGCGCATACTAAGCGCCTTAACTTCGATGGGCAGCTCCGGGTGTAGGGCGGTGACAGAATAGCTAACAGTCTACACAGTCCTAGCCGTTAACGACCAGTCAATAGCTCGAAAAATTACCCTTTTGAACCCGACACTTCCGCCATCACATACCCACAGATGCAAGATGCTCTGAGGACAATTACAGGCGCTGTAGACAGGCGGCTCGACTCAGAGCCGACACGAGCAGAGTATGCTTCAACGCCTGCATTAGACAAAAGATAAATCTATCGAGCGCTGAGAAACTGTCGAGGAATGCACAGCGCCTTTTAATTGATAAGGCCAGCGTGCAGTCCGGCCACCCGGCTTTGAATCCGGCCCCGTCTGCCGAAGCCAAGAACCGTCTCTTCAGAATGAATAGAACAGGTTCCGACTGAACCACCTACTTTCTCTGCTTCCTCTACTTTCTCTGCTTCCAAACCTGATTCAAAACCTCGGAAAGAAGAGCGGAAGCTGACAAAAACATGGCGGGTACGTAGATCAAACGTGAGGCTAAAAGAATATAGTAAAAAGCCAGAAATGGTGAGTGTTTTTCAGCGAGGAAGGAACACCTAGTTCTGAGAAATGAAAAGGTTGATTGACAGACTCTCGAAAAGACAAGAGGAGCTCCGAGTCCCTACCACGTCGATGTCCCTCCTTTTGGCCTTCTGTGCGCGCACTTCACGCCCACTTCGTAAATGCGCCGTCCGGCACATGGGCGTGCTGAAAGCCGCACTCTGTGCGCCGTACGTTCTGCGGGACAGCGGAGTGGCGAAGTGAGTGGAACTGCGGGTTTCGGTGGTGTTCCCGCGAGTTCGAAAGAGAGACCAACCCCTGTGCTGATGCGAACTTCCCGCTGCTCCAAGGTGCTAGACCTCAGACCAAGCCGTTACTTGAGTGCAAAAAGCGCATCTTCATTTGAGCACGGGAGAAGGCAAACTTCAAAGGGTTTTGGCGGCTGTCAAGCTAGTCAAAGTACACCCGTTTGTATTCTGGAAAGATTGGGGCAGCAGGGCTCACCTACTAACGGTGAGCGTGCGCGTGCCACGCACGCGATTGCCGGCGAGCTGCTGCCTGGGCGCGCGTCGTGCGGAACGCCGCCACTGCGGACGACAGCATGACGTCAGAAACGTTACCTACGGGCGCGGGGATGCATCGATTCTCGACGAGAATCGGCTATTCTATGTGCGTCAGAACAAGAATGCGCGAGTCCGCCGATGTCAGTCTGCTGAGTTCTTTTTCATAGAGAAACGAAGGATAGAGCCAATACAGAAAGCGGCAGCGAATGATTATCGGAAACCTTCACAACGGAGCTACGGGTTGGAATCGCAGTGGAAGCAGATCGCTATGGACAGGATAGACTGGATAAGAAAACACCGCAAGAAGCCAACGAGCATGACAAAGTTCGATGTCTTTCCCGTGCTACCTGAAGCCAAAAGACGACAATGTCTTTGTAACATGGACGTTTCTGTATACACAAAAGCTGCGACTTATGCACCTTTTCTTCAAAAGTTCAACCATTCCATGAGGGCAAAGCGACGCGGAACATGACCCTTGGCCCTTCGATTCCTAGTTGACTGGACAAACCACACATGGTCGAAAGCAAGGTAAGTTTGACTCCTCTGAAACTGCAGCTCTACTGTTGTACACGTGTTTGACAAAAGAAGAGACCCGTTCTGCTTCGTCGAGGTTGCTTCCAACCCCGAGGGTTTGATCCCGATAAGATTGCAGCTGTTAGCCGGCTTTTGATGGGCCGCCCTTACAGAAGCGTTCAGGAAGGCAAAGTCCGGGACTTCGAAGATGTTGTTACTCTATTTCAGACCCTTCTTAAAATGAAGGAGAGGAAAAAGTTGGAAGTCTGAATGGGCAGCATGGACGAGCTCCACAGCCCTCAGCTAAAGGAACGCTTCTCTCCGCCCAAAAATCAAGAATGCTCGTGGCTTTTTCACAACCTGTCCCTCCTCACCTTTGTCCGCGAATCTTTCACTTTCTATCCCCTGCGGGCAACCCCACCACTGCCGATCGGGTACCTGCACTTGCCCTGCCCCTGCCGTCCTCTTCTTCCAGCCTCCCACCGCCCCTCACTCCACGTTCCTGAATTTCCGACTGCTCAACTGCGAAACCCCTAAAGTCCAAACCAACCGTGCCGCTCCCTTCCCCGTGAGCCCCTCTTGCGGCACTCTCTTCCACAGAGGGTCCCCCTGCCAGGTTCCGCAAAATCTCCGCCGCAGCCGCCCTCACTTCCTCCAGCTCCCCCGCTTTTGAGAGGCTGTCTAGCTTTTGCACGGCGCCCGCCTCCGCAGCAATCGCCCGCCGCCCCACGACCCCCGCCGAAAGATTTCGCAGGGCCTTAACCGCCTCTTTTGCCAGGTCCGTGGACCCAGACTCCAGAGCGCCGAGCAACCCGCGTACGCACCCCGACACTTGAGCGATGGCTTTTGCACTGTCTGCATCCAGGGCTAGGTTCCCAAGCGCCCCGGCCCCCGCTTCGCGCATCTCGTCATGGCCGCCACGGTCAGAAGCCCCGCCAGCTTCTCAAAGATCCCCGGGAGACGTGCGACCGACTCGCGAAGCTCGCCGTCCTCTGCTAGGCCGTGGAATACCCATGCGGCGTGCTCCCGTACGGTGGCAGCTTCGCTACTCAGCAGCTCGTGCAAGACCCCGAGACAAGGTGGCGAGACGGAGACTATACTTCTTCTGCCTTCGGGATCTGAAGCCAGTTGCCCCAGGAGTGCAACTGCCGGCTCTACAAGATCCTGATAAGCGTCGTCTAACAAGCTTGCCAAGCACTCAACCGCCCCATCGACCCCCGCCACCGCTTTGCGAGTCCCGGCATCGCATGCGAGATTGTAGAGCGCCCACGCAGCAGCCCTTTGAACGTCAACCTCTTCACAATCTGTCGCCTCATCTTGCAGCAGGTCGAAAAGGGTCTGAAGGCACTCTGGCACCTCGGCTATGGCCTTGGCGAGCCCGTCATCTATCGCGAGGTTTCGTAAAGCCTGCGCTGCGTTAAGTTGCGCATCCAAGTCCTCGCTACCTAGCAGCTCCACCAGTTTCTCAAGGCACCCTGGCACAGCTGCAATGGCCCGCAAATCGTTGCCGCCATCCGTCACCGAACTCTCTGCTAAATCCACTAGCACCCTCACCGCTTCTCGTTGCACTCTTACACTGTTGTCATCCAAAGCATCGACGAGCCCTTCAAAAAGCCCGGGGACGTTTGCCAATCTCAGCCGTTCAAGCAGAGTTTCCAGGGACTCCGTTGCCAACGCTTCTTGCCTCCCATCTTCAGATGTTGCCGCCAAGCTTGCGAGAACTTCAAAAGATACATCTGCTATCTCAGAGACATAAACAGACGCGGTCTGTCTTAATGCGAAAGCAACCAAATTCTGTACACACCCAGGAAGGCTCGCCAACAGCCCCTGGTTCACTCCCTCACAGTACAGAACCGCCTGCAGAACCCTCGCAAGCTTTCCACAGGATTCCTCATCTCCGGACTCCCCAATTTGAATCATTGACGAGACCAGCCTCTCTAGATGTTCAGGCACCCTGCCCAAAGTCTGGTACACCGCAGGCTCCGAAGACAGCTTCTCAAGAAGAAGAGCAGTGACCGTACTGTCGGAAAAAGGTTGTTCGGGCTCGAGGAGGTCAACAAGCAATTGAAGGCTGCCAGGCATGTTGACAAAAGCCTTTCGGTTTGCAACATCCCTTTCAAAGAGGTGATCCAGCTTATAAAGAGCACACTCCTTCAGCCTTGCACACTTGCTCCTTACAATCCTCAGCAGCATCTCCAGGCTTTCAGGAACTTGAGCTCTCTCAGGGTTTTCCAGATCCAGACCCGCGATGCCAGCGCCCCAGAAGAATACTTTCTTAATAGAGCTTGGCATTGCAGCCTTTAATTCACTGTCAGCACGATGTAGCTCCAAGCTTTGGAGTGATGGAAACGACTGGATAAACTGCTCAAACCCGGTGCTGGGGACTGCGAATCCGTATAGATATAAGACGTGCAGCGATGGAAATGACTGCAGGGGCTTCGCAAATGTCAGCGTTTTTGAAGGGGTCCTGACCCAACTATCCCACAGATTGATGTCCAGGATCGTGAGATGGACGCAAGCCTGGAGAAGCCTGAATACAATGTCCCAGTCAACGTAGAGCTCTTCATAGTGCTCGCTCTCGTCTTCCAGAAACAAGTGCACCTCCTTGAGAGTCCCCAGTGCTTGAGGGATGAGCAATAGAAGAAAGGTCAGGAAAGATTCATCTGCTTTCAGATATAGGGCAACCCGCTCCAGGTGCCGCAAATCTGCTAAGCTTGGGAGAACGTAGCTCAGGAAGACAGCTTGACTTTCTGGAGCCAAAGTAAAGTCCCACTCAAAACTTCTTGAAGTGCGCACCAGATGTTGAAACCTCTTGCAGACGAGCTCCAACCTGACTCGCTCCTGGGCCTTGTTTGCATCCCAATCAAGAGGACACCACAGCCTTCGGTCCAGGATTTTTGTAACCAAGTCGTCCGACAACCGCTCAAAGAGGTTCTCACTAGCTGGCGCCATGCTGCTGAGGACTCTCATGAACCTTAGTACCGATATTGCTGCATCCCAGGTGGTGAAGAAAGAAGGCGCCACCTGATTTGTGTTTGTAGGTGGGTTTTTCCCACCGTTTGTCTGCCCTAGAGGCGTACGCTAGTCTGCGAGTTCCAGCTGATGAGCCGCACGTGCAAGACGGTATTTTCCAAAAAAAAAAAGAAGAAAGAAGGCGCAGGGGCCAGGGCAACCAAAGCACCCCCCAGAAGAACAAATTCGGATTTTTCCTGGCTGTCCGTCCAATAAACGGCACGCCGTCTTCACTGCTTACCGTCTATTTTTACCCGCTCCAGGATGAACTCCTGCCTGACGCTTCGAGAAGCTGACGGTTCCCCAGCGGGTAGATC
>DF237225.1:6085-20863 GCA_000708835.1 Klebsormidium nitens
AGGCGGAAACGGAACGGAGCGAAGTTGGTAACTATAAGCAATTCGGCTTGGTTGACGGTGACCGTTCAGATCAGCAGGTTTCGCAGCGAGTTGTCGACACTTTGCTGTGGCGGAACCGGAACGGAAGGATCTAGCAACTAAGCTAGATGTGGTTTCGCTGCGAGTTGTTGACGCTCTCCTGTGACTCAACCGGAACGGAGCGGAGTTAGCGGCGAAGATGTGGTTGACGGTGAGCATTCAGGTCGGCAGTTCTAGTTAGCAGGTTCCGCAGCAAGCTCTTGATGGGCCGGAGTGGGAACCCAGAGCGGCTGAGAAAGCTGCGATTCGTTTCATGGTAAGCGGTTGGGCAGCAGTTCGGGTTAGCAGGTTCCGCAGCGAGATGGTGACGCTTCCCTTTGGCGGAACCGGAACGGAAGGACTGCTAAGCAAAATTGGATGTCGTTACAGTGAGCCGTTAGGTCAGCAGATTAGGCCAAGATGAAACGGACCGGCACAAAGTGAAACGAGCCGGGTTGTTGAACTGGGAAGAAACGGACCGGAACGCCGCTTCTTAGTACGTAAAAGAGACCGGCCCTTACTTTCCAAGCTCTTATACCGAGCCGCTACATCACTCCTCGATAGGGCCGTTTCGCAGTACGTACGAGGGACTGGTCGTTACCTTTTTGCAGTAGCGCAGCTGTATCTCCAATTGTACGGGTCAAGATCGGAATTATGTTCGCCGCAATCAGAAATCCGATCCAGGATTTGAGGCAAAAACTTGTAATCTGGTAGAGCACTTCTAGAAGGTGCAAGGGACCGGTCCTTACCTTTTCGCAGTAGCGCAGCTGGGTGTCGAGGTCCTTGTCCCTACCATCCAAGCTCTTACACCCAGCCGCTCAATAAGAAACGTCACCACCTCTGATAAGGCCGTTTCTAAGTACGTACAAGGAACCGGTCCTTACCTTTTCGCAGTAGCGCAGCTGTGTGTCGAGGTCCTTGTCCTTACCTCCCAAGCTCTTTTTCCCAGCCGCTCACTCAAAATATCACTACCTCTGAGAAGGCCGTTTTTGAGTAGGTACAAGGGACCGGTTCCTCATTCAAAAACACTACTAAGTCTGATAGGCCGCTTCCAAGCACGTACGAGGAACCGGTCCTTACCTTTTCGCAGCAGCGCAGCTGCGTGTCGAGGTCCTTGTCCTTACCTCCCAAGCTCTTTTTCCCAGCCGCTTACTTTAAAAAGATCACGACCTCTGAGAAGGCCGTCTTTGAGTAGGTACAAGGGTCCGGTTCCTCATTCAAAATCATTACTACCTCTATTGAGACCGCTTCCAAGCACGTACGAGGAACCGGTCCTTACCTTTTCGCAGTAGCGCAGCTGCGTGTCGAGGTCCTTGCCCTTGCACTCCTCGAGCGTTTTGGCCCTGGCGGGCGCCGCGATGGCCATCCAATCGCCGATGTAACTCCGGGCGCCGCTGCAAAGATTCCACTTGATTCATTGGTTTGTAAGCCTAGTAAAGTGTTCTTGAGCCGTGGAATTCATTGGGCGTTAGGGTAGGTCCCGGACTGGGGCAAACGTGACCTTCGCTTTGAGGTTCCAATCGATTCAGAGGCTTACTATTCACTGGCTTTAAGAGTCCCCGAGAAAATTGGGCTTGAACTTCTATTTAAAGGCTGGCTTCACCTCTCACTACTTTCAAACGTTCAACTTGCAAACTTGTATTGCATATTTGATTGACTCCACCTGAACGCCGTTGAGATCTGGTTCGAGGAGAAGTTGATATCAGCTCTAGAAGACCATAAGAACACCGGTCGCTAGGACAGGGAATCCTGCTTCTCGGAAGTCAACAAAGTGGCCTCCTGGATCGGATGAACTTTTCACGAGAAAGCCTGAAAGCTGACGGGTACGGCTTTTGAAAAGTGTAGACCGCTATTGGGGAACACTTTTGGGCTGTGGCAGTGATTGTTCAAACCGGTCGTTTTGAGAGGAAAGAAACTGAACGGGACTTCAGACCGCAAAAAGCAACGTACTTGGCAAGCTCCTCTGCAAATCAGCTCTATGCTCCAAGGACACGGTAGAACATGCGATACTCGTTAGCAAATGAAGAGCAGTCTCGATTTTATGTTGAGTTACGGCTATGTTGAGTTATGTCATGCCCGGGGGACGGGTGGGGTTGGTTTGGGGGTTTAGGGTGGGTACCGGTGCGGAGCATGTTAACTTTTGGGTTTGGGGTTTTAGTTTGCTTGCGCCCGGGGTACTGATCTAACTCAACATACAATGAAGTCAACATAAAATCGAGACTTATCAAATGAACCGTGCAGACATGTTGACCGCACTCACTTGATCGTCGCAGGCTCCGCATCCGGCTCCGACGTCATGAGCGCATTGATGCCCCCGCAGGCGCGATGCCCCTTCACAATGATGTGCTCAACCTGCGGCAGAAAAAAGCTGACATTCGCGCTTGGCTCAGGAAAGAGAGCCCAAAAAAAACTTTTCGAAGCAGAGATTTCCAAAAGAAAAGCCACAAGTAAAGAAGGGACGATGTTACGGAGGGGAGGCACTTGCCGGAATGAACAGCCCCAGTGAGTTCGATATGTGTATTCAAAAGATGAACCACCGAGGACTTGAGCTCGGCTTCTGGGCGCGCTTGCAAGTGGCGACTCTGCTTCCAAGCAAAGACCGGCCCCGTTTCAAAAAGTTTACCAGGTCAAGAGCGGTCTAAACTCGTGAAGGAACCATGTCAAGCCAAAGCTCCATCAGTCTTGGGAAACGTTTGTACGCGCAGAAAGCGGCTCAAACCAGGACATTCGACAGCGTGGTTCAGAAGAAAGTTGACAATTTTACTGTAACAAGGGCCGATTCACACGTCTCACGATTGACTCTCACCTTGAGGTGTAAAACGGCGTACTCGAGCGCGGCGGAGGTGCTGTGCAGCTTGCCGGCCTCCTCCATGGGGGGAACTAGGTTGGCGATGTTGCGCAGTGTGAACACCTCCCCCGGGCTCGCGCTCATGATGGTGTCCGGGGACACGCGGGAGTCGCAGCAGGCGATGATGAACACCTGGAAAAGGAAGAACAACCGGTTGACCATTGATATCTTTCTGGTTACTAGACCGCCGTGTTTGTTGGCTATCTGAGCTTGAGTTTGTGGGGTAGTACAGGCGCGGGAGTCGCAGCACGCACTGATGAACACCTGGAAGAGAAAGGAATAACCGGTGATTACCAGCTTTGGCAAACCTGTTTGTCGATGAAAATCAGTAAGCTGTGTTCGTCGAGTAACTCGCCTTCAATAGGGTTCTCGGTATATTGATATCTCGTCTGATGATGTGAGTGTTAAGGAAAGCTCCAGAGGTAGACACAACGGCGACTTTAGCGATTCCGACTTTTCCTCCTCAACGCCAATCCGCCTTGCCTAGAAGAGTGGAAGGAAGTCCGAAAAATGGAGAAGAGGTAGCTTGTAACTGCGGTCCGTAAGGAAAGGTGACCGTACGATTCGTTGATCAGGGCACGCTTGCAAACGGTTCATAATTCCAGTTTCAAAGGAAACTAGCTACACCTATCCTGCATGGGTTGGAAGCACAGGCGAGACGCTGCGTAGACCGAATCAGGATATACTTTGCAGCAGGCTCGCGTTCTAAGGATAACGATTGCAGTTCAGAAATGCTACAGTCAGGAACTGTGGGAAGTGCGTTTTCAGCAGTTTGTACTGAACTGTGGAAAAGCGACCTGAGGAACCGGAACCGCCAGAAGGCCGGAAGCGATGAAAATTGAACTCCCGTTTTGGCAATCGAGAAACAGACGGGCAAAGCAGAGGTGAAGAATTGAGCCAAAAATGGAATGGACCACAAAAGGAGTTGATTCCCGTACCTTGGGAGATTGGCCCGTCTTGAGGGGCTCGAACAGATCGGATTCCTTTCTGCGCGAAGAGAAGATGAGCCACGATGAGTCAACAAATGAAGCAAAGCTTGCCGACCCTCTGGGCACGAGATTGGCCCATCGCTCTTCTCCTCTCCCGCGTACCACAGTTTAGCCTACTGCCTGAATTTGACGCGAAGATGAAGCTGAGTGCATCCGGTGCCCTTGCACAGGCAAAGACTTCGGCACTGTTTTTAATATCGATCCAGGAGCCGCACTGCTTGAGAAAACGTTAAAGCATCGGCTTATCTGATTAGGTCCAGGATGCTACGAATACCTCCTTACCGCACCAAAACCACTCACTCGAAAACGTTCGGAGATTCACGTCCTTATCATTATCAGACAGGGCAGAACGTTGATCGCAGCGGACCCAAGCAGGAAAACGCTTCTCCTAGATAATCCTCGTTTCGCTTCGGCACACGCCCACGTGCCTACCTATCAAGCCCCTCTTATACAAGGGACTCACTTAGAGTAGTGAGACTTAAAAAACTCGACAAAAGCCAACCTTGAGCTTCTCAATCGGCAAAGGAGCATCCGGTCAAAAGAGACTTACTCAAAGTAGTGGGACTTGAAGCCGACAAAGCCGTTCTTGAGCTTCTTGATCGGCGACGGCTCTTCCGGAACCTTTTGCAGCAACTCGTGATGTACAGACCTCGGCACGGGCACTGGGGCCCTGTAGAAAAACAGGGTCTCGTTAGAGCTAACCTGGAACTAACCACGGCTTGAGATGTTGATGCACAGGGGTTTAGCACCGGCGCTGTCAAAGGGGAAATTGGGGGGCGGTCGAAGGGTCCTCTTGGGGAGGCCCTGTACAGAAAAAGGGTCTCGTTATAACGGAAAGTTGGTTAAGTTTGACCTATAGGTCAAGAGACGATGTAGCACTGGCGCTGTCTCAGGGAGGATCCGAGGGCCCTGCAGAAAAATAGGGTCTCGTTAAACAAGCAGGTTGGTTAGAATTTACCCGTAGTCAGGGGACGGATCTAGCACTGGCGCTGCAGAGGGGAGCCGGGAAAGGGCCTAAGGGCCTTCTTGGGGAGGCCCTCTTTAAGAAGGTTTGCGTTGTGGGGAAGAGCTGGTCAAAATAATCATAAAAGCAAAGGGGTCAATTCATAGGGCCTTTGCAGTATCACAGGAAGGAGGGGTGAAATGGGGTGCCCTAAAATAGGATCCTGCGGATTGTTGTACAGTCACAAAAGTCGGGGTCTTACACAAAGAAATGAAACTCCGAGTGTGAATCGGTCTTCCGTCTGGCCCACAAGACTCTATTCCTCTAAAGCTCGCTACCCGTTGCAGGCGCTTATTTCCAGCCTCTCAGATCTGTACACGAACTTGACCATCTTCCGAAAAAAAGAATACCCCCCGTATGGACACAGGGCGTTGATTTCAGCAGTGGATGCGAAAAAGCGGTACTCTTGTCGTAGGATTCCCTGTATCTGGCAGAAGCTACGGCGAACCTCAGCATTTGGGAACTGGAGAAAGGGATGGTGTGCAGAGTCAAGGAAACAAGGATTGGATCACCTTGCGAATGCTGAGGCGAGCCTGGCTACTTACTTTGCCCTCACAACAAAAGGAGCATATTGTCTATCTCTGACTGCCTGGCATCATGTGGTCCAGATTGCATTATCTGGATGAATCTGGAGCAGCATCAAGGCTCGCGGAATAAACGATCGTGTGTTGAGGAGTTTCCATTTCACCCAATCGTCACCCTTCCCAGTTGCCTTGCAATCGAAACTCATTTCTTTGAATCGTTACTTACTCAACGTCCGTCATTCCGGTGTCTGAGGAGACGGTCTTTTCCAGTTCTTCTGCCACAGCAGCCAGCTTTGTTGCCGCAGCATCCTTCAGCTCCGGTTTCGATCTGCACAAACGAGCGGAGGCCTGACTCCTGAGACATCGCTGATGATAACGTAAAAGTTGGTGCACTTGAGAAGCTTTTGATGAACCTTGAAACATGGGCTGGAAAAGCTCGCTGAAAGGTCCTTGGAAGTCTGCACCGTCTGCCGTTCTTTGGTAAGCGGACAATCAAGTATTTTGGTTAAAGACTCATTCAGACTTAAACTTCACTGTGCTCTGATGGAGCGTTGTCGGCGTCTCCAAATCTAGCCAAGTGACTTCATCATTTGTGTGTCGTTCGTCCTGGTCCTCTGAACACTTGGGACTTCTTTCCACCTCTGAAGGACAAAGCACAACCCTCACTCTCGGCCTTTAATATATTGTATTCACTACGTTTTTTTATAAAGTACTGCATCCGTACAGGTTTATCGGCCTTCAGCGGAAAACAAGGGAAGTGCTGGTAGCTGTGCATCAGATGCTTCAGACATATAATAGAAAAAATGACCCTTTTCTCTGGACTTGACATCCTCCAATCTGCATTTGGTCTGTGGGAAGTTTGCGAATGTGCTCTAATCTTCCTTCCGCTAAAGAAAGTTATCAAGCAACAAAGTCTTCCTCAGATGGAAAAGCTTTTCTGGCTGGCTTTTGCGCTTCTCCCACACCTTTTACTTTCTCCATTAAGTACAACGTGTGCTTATAGCATTTCAATTAAACACTTACTTGAGCAACAAAAGAGGTTCTGAGGCTGATGTACTAGGTCTGATCTGGGAACACATTCTCATTGATCAGCTTTGAATGCCCATTGAGGACACCATAATAGGAAAAACTCAATGAGCCAGTGTTTACAGACTGGAGTACTTTTTGCACTCTCTGTGAGCTCCATCATGTTTCTGTGAGCTCCATCATGTCAGATCAAACGTCCAAGTACTCAATGTTGTCTTCATTCTCTCTACAAACCACAAGTGACGCAGCAGCATTATAAGAATGCAGCATTATGGAATCTTTGCGTAACTCACACAAGCAAGGAAAGAAGCTTGAGCTGCGCTTCATCATATTTCACAGGGCCCTCCGTGTCAGCCCGGCTCGCCATCGGATTTTTGTAGCTGGTCTCCGTTGGCTGGGTAAGGACGTCTGCCAGGAGGGACGGGGAGCGGGCACAGACAATGCTTTCAAGAGAAGCGCTCTATGCGTGTTCGATACGGTCGAGGAACTACAAAGTACAATGCACCCGCAGTACAATGCACCCGCGATGCAGCTGAATGCAGGCGTCAGGTGCTAGTAGTAGAACTGTGAAGAGCAGGTGGGAAGGCAGAATACCTTTGTCAAATGGGTACGTATCTGGCCGCATGATGCAATGCCTGGAGGATTCCATTTTCTATTGGAACCGCAGAAATACACTGGGACAAGACTCCCTGCTCTCAGAAAGTCTCATAACGAATGTAAAGTGTCAATCCTTCGCGGCGACCCTTGGGTTCACCTTGCTCAATTTGAATCAGACGCCCCAGGGCCGCAGACGCAGCATGAGAACACTGTTCACAGTGCATAATTGCTCTGCAGGCCCCGTGCGCTCCATAAGGTGCGCGGAATGTGGACGCCGATTTCAGACCGTGGAAGCTGACCGTGGCACATCGCACGGTCACAAGCAATTAAAGGATTGCCATCGACGGCATACAATCAATGACAATATCCGATCGCTGTCCCAAGGGGTGGCACTCCGACAGCTTGCAAACCGGCGTTGGGGGATTGCGGGTGACGTGACGGGATCAACTTGGCAAGTTGGCAAGTTGGTAATCAGCCAACTAGATTGAGACGACTTGGTCTTGGATACAAAAGTGGGCACTGAGATTGTCATGCGTGTTCAGTGTTTACCTCGTCGGAGTTTTTCGCATGAATGTCAATCATCCGATATGCAACTCTCCCGACTACGGACGCTTCAGATTTCCTCCCGTAACACAGTACGCCCCCCTTCTGCATGAGCCTGGGCACCTCCAGCCTCAGGGACCAACTTGGCAAGCTTGGCAAGCTCCGAGTCCATGTCAAAGTTCAAACACTGAACAGGCTGCCGAGTGGGTAGCTGTGCATCATCTTCTGTTTCCAGTGTCCACCATCTTTCTCTTTCATCTGATTCAAGTAATTGGCATTGAAACCCTCGTCAAGGGCCTTAACTTCATTTTAGGTTCGAGGCTCCTTCATTGTTGGAAACTACCCCTTGCACGTCTCTGCCTTTTTGAAGAGTGCCCAATATACGACCGCGCAATAATGTCTCTATCAAGCAGATTGCAGAGTATGCGGGTGAGCTTTGCAGCTTCCTTTCAAGCTAGACCAACTCCGCGGTTTTAATGTGTTTGGAACTCGCAGAACTCGTTTATCACGCTTTTCCTTCTACCTAATGCAATTCGCAAAGACGGTATGCCGCTGCTTTTGCAATGGCCTTGAAGAAGCAGTGGCTGCATTGGCATGTGAAGCTTGCTTTGAGAACGAGAACAAATCTCTCCGCTCACTGAGGATGCTGCATTCGCAAGAGCTAGACAACTCCTTGAAGAGTGGCGTCAGCAAGATGGTCATTTGTGCCTTGCATTACATCATCGATTTGGATGCAGAGAGCGAAAGAGGAAACTTAGGCAAGAAAGGGGATCAATGATGAATTTCGAAAGCGCAGCTAAATGAGAGACCCCATTGTTGGATCACCAGATTCCATACCTCACAAATGGGGGCATCATCACCCTTTTTAATGCGGAAACTTTAGCAAAGCTCAGACCACCTTGTATGCTGGGAAAAGTGGGAACGCTGATGCTTAATCCGCACCACCTTTTAATTTAATGCACGAATACAACCAAAGGGGAAGAAACTGACAAGACTCCCAATGGATACCACCATCAGTATCATGGGGGCAAAGTGACCAGAGTCATCCATCAGAAAATGTCGGAGGCATTGTAAATGACTCTCCTCGGACATACTGCCTCTTTCCATGCGAAGTTGCTTCCACCATCTTTTGATATGTGCACACCTCTGGTGGCAGTGGTAAGACCCCTTCTTTTCCCAAAGTCTGGTTCAAACTTCAGGCAAGGGCACTGATTGTAATGATTCCGGTCACAATTCCAGAAAGCATTACAAAAAACAGACCATTGTGCTTCTTATCATGCGCCTTCAATCTCGCCCCGTCCTTCCTTCCCCCAGTTTATGCAACGAGCAAAAGTCAAGGACGATGTCAAGAAGAAAGATGATGAGCCACCTTCTGACGATAGCCGTTGGGTTGCACCTGTGCGAGATGCGGACGGAGGAGCAGAGTGGTGAGGAAAGTTTGCTGGTGTTCTGCAGTACTTGTGTTGTCATAGAGAAACAAAGAGAACACTGAACATTTTGGGAGTTCATTCGGCAAGGAAGTGTGGACACTTTGGTGTCAAGTAGATGAGTAGCTTCGTATGCAATGGGTTCCAGACGGGGCCAGTCCCACTCGGGCTAGGCGTACGGTTTGCTAGTCGTGTGCAGAGGAGAATTTCACACCGTAGTGGCACAAACCATTCGCACCAAAAATAATTCGTAACGCCTTGGTGCGAAAATCTCTGGAAATTATTTTGACCTTGGTGCGAAAGTGCGAAACGAAAGAAACCCAAATGAAGCCTGAAGATCGCGTAGAAATAGGCTAAAACACTGTAATTCTGCCTCGGTGCGAAATGAAAATATCCCCCAAAACCTTGGTGCGAAAACAGAAAAGGGAAACAAATAATTTTCGTAAGAGCTTGGTGTGAATGGGTCATGCCACTACGGTACTTTTGTTTCAGAAGAGCCCTTTGCACGCTCAGAAGCAGCAGGGTTTGTGGATCTATTCAGCGCTTGTGTGTTCACAAATCTTTGGCGAAACGCATCAGGGGTCCCTTGACAGGAATTTATGTCATGAGTGGGCGGTGAAGGAATTCCTGTTTCTGACTTTTTGCCCCATCGTTCGCCTCACAGCATGGTTCTTGTGGAAGGTGATCCAAAGCCGGGAGCGCTTTTGGGCCGTATGTCGTTCAAAAGCTACAACCCAGTGATAGAGGTATGGAGTCTCTCTCCTTTGTTGAATCTTTTGCTGTTCCTGTTGCCAACCAAGGGGCCTAGAACGGACGGAAGAAGCGATTGTTATTGAAGCTGCCAGTTTGAAGGTAACTCCGTCCATATGGTTCGTCAGCTAGTGTAAGATCGCAGCACATTAGCTTAAAAGCCTTTCTTTTGTTGTCCACGATGATTCTCAGAAGTTTTGTGGTCGACGAAGTCTCATAGAAGTTTTTCCAATGAGAATCTTTTGAAACGGGTCGCAAGCAGACGCCAGACTGTTGCTGCCACCAAAATCAAGCACAGCTCACGGAGCAGGTCGGGCCGCTCTTTCACCTTCTCGACTTCGTACTTAAGCGAACCGATCTGAAAGCAAGTTTTTGGACGGATGTTCTTTAGCTGCATGCGGTTTTGGATGCAGGTTGCTCCGATTTCTTTCATAAGCTTTCTGTTTCGTTCTCTTTCAAGCTTCGTTCTCGTCCACTCCGCCTTTCCGCTTCCTTTCATAAGCTTTCCGTTCTCGCTGAAACCTTGTTCCGTCCATTCCGCCGTGCAGAAATTGAGCGAAGATGCGGAGGAAAGCGCGGCGCGGCGAGAGGGGAAGGGCGGCGCGGCCCAGCACAGCAAAAAGGAGGCGTCCGTTTCGGACGCCGAGATGGCCGACAAGTAAGGCGTCGTCCTTCTTTTGGCAGCTTCGACCAATGTTTCCCGGAAAGAAGACCATAAGCTTTAAGCTGTGACTGACACTAGAAGCCCTAACTCGGAGAATTACTCCCACCGCGTCCCTATTCAACCCTCAGCTTACCCTACCCGTTTAGTGCGGTCACCTTTTTTGACCCTAGCGGTTATTGTCCTTCTCGAGATCAATCTTTGATATCTCGTGTCTTTGGAAGAGCAAAGCCGGTCGAGATCGTAGAGAGAGTATCGCCGATCCGAGAGCTCGCGCAGCCAGAGAAAACGTGGATGATAACTCATGGAGAACTGCTTTCTGGGGATGCTTGTTGTCGAAGCGGCTGGAAGAGTTTGGCAATCCTCGGATGCGAATTGACGCAGCGTCCCAATTCGGATGGCTTCGTCTCTCTTTCATCTTGCTCAGAACGTCGTCGAAATCTGACAAGACGAAAACTCACTTTCTGACGAGTTGCAAATCGCGAAATACTCCAGCATTCGTTCGCCTTCGATTTGACAGCCGAATTAGTTACAACACACTTCACAATGATCATACTTCTCTGAGAAACACATTAATCTGATACTCGCGCCGTATCTGAAGCGCACATGCACCACCTCTTTCACTCTATTCAAGATTGTGCATCGTTGGCGACGATCTCCCTGACAGGTCTGGATAACATCCGTAGCAACAGGTCTCTTACGTAGGCCTGAACTTGCTCATCGAACGATCTCAGTTGCGTCTGTTTTTAACTAGCTTTCAATGTGCCAAGGAGTCGACAAGAGTCCTCGCACACAGCTTTTTCACTTGGCTGGACGTGGTCATGCTCACGAATGCAACGACCATCATAAATTCTGCAGATTATCGAACAAGAAAGAGGCGCAGTCGTTGCCAGATGCTAGGAAAGGCGGAGCGAAAACGCCGCAATCCATACGGGGGGCGCGAATCAAAGAGGAGCAAAGTTCACCGCAGGCGAAGCGGCAAAAAGTGGAGGGATCAAGGAAACCTTATCGGACTTGACCTTGTTCTGTTTCACGCAAACGCCTGTACTTGGCGCGCATACCTTCCGCATATCTGGTCGGAGATCCGGCGCTGGCTTTCCAGTCCTTACTAGTCCTAGTTAATCCATGCGCACTCACTGCATTTGACGGATGCGTCAACCTTAATGGCGGGAATGCGTGTCAATTTATGCTGTGGCCCGCTGTGCCAGCCCATGCACAGTGACAGACAAGAAGGAGTTGACCTTGCACGCCCTACGTAGGTATATAGATTTGATCAACCATCTCACATTCAATCGACTATATTGTAGTGGCGCCGCGCCGTGCTGCTTGACGGCATACTATGGTACGTATATACGCAGCCGCGCCCACTTTTAATTGCGGCTGCATAATGATACTAGATATAAGGCAGCACGACCGCGGGCTTTTCCGGCTGAAGACGTTGTAATCCTCATGGCGACAGCTCTTGTGTCGGAAGCGGATCGAGGAATTTGCGCAGATACGTGGCCCGCGGGCACATATGCAGTTGGCGGCCGCGCTTCCGCTCGATTGCGGCATGACGATCGGCATCACTTGTCTTCACAAGTCTAATTGCGGGCTCTGCAGGTGTATTGCTGCACTGCATGTACGTCCTCATTGATAGCGCATGCCCGTCGAGCAGTTCGTAGAACCATATGTGACTAAGTTCATCGATTGAAACACAAACATATTGGTTTCAAGTTTCCGCCCAGCCCGCCGGCAGGCCTGCAACCAATCATACATGAATTACATTTCCTTCAACCCTTCCAACCAGGTGCTGGCCTTTGGGGATATGCATGCCCACAAACCTTCATGTGGATACGCAGGCCATGATGCACGTTCCTGGCCCCAGTCGGATCTGACCGTATGCATACTCAATAACCAAGCTTGGCCGCCGCCCGCCCGCCCACTGATACGTCAACAAAGGCGCCAGCAAGCGCTTCCCTCAATCGGCTTTCAGCCCCACTTACGAGCTGAAAGCGCCCTCATCAATCAGTCTTAGCAGATCTCTCCAACCACGTTTTGTCACGGGCATCAAATGCACCCCTTGCACGCCTGGTAACGACTCAATCCTTCTTAAGCACTCCCGGGTTTGCTGTAACCGGAAATCTAACTGCTGTCCCGCATGGTCCCCGGCCCTCCTTTCGTGGTCTGCCCACTTTCCGCGAACGGCCTCCGCTTCAGCGCTACCTGCGGGAACAAAACAAAAAAATTGGAATAAAATAACAGACAATCTGTGCGAAAGTTCCTATCCACATGTGATTAGCAGCTGTGCGCAGTAGGAATTGGAGCAAGAACTTCTGATCTGTATAGCAAGAAAGTCAGATCTATTGTGAGACCGAGCCGTAGACTGCTCGGAAAGGTTGGAACCCGGTACGTCTCAGTTTGATGTTTGTTTTGGGCTTTGTGCAACTCATGGGCTGGCTCTTTCCCAAGGGCATTGCATTGGACGAGGCGAAATGCTTCCTATCTACGCCTGGGTTTGATGCAACACTGAGAACCTCAGGAAACGACGGAGACTCGAAGAGGACGGCTCTCAAGTTTCGAGTCCGTCAGCTGTGGATAAGTTCGATGTAACATTCATAACTTTGAGAGGACAAAGATTTGAAGCGGACGGCTTTGAGAGCTCACCCGTTGCGTCCGTCAACATGAGCCAGAAGTCGAGGTTCCGTAAAGATGAAAGAAACGGCAGCCCTACGATCAGACGCGTCGAGCCAACGAGGCCTCGTTTGTCGGCCTCTGACCACCTACACAAGGAGCGTGGGAGCGATCTGTCAAGCAGCCTCGTGGCGCACAGGGCCTCTTTGACCTCGCTCGCTTGGATAGATATCTTGCACACAAACGCCGCAGCTGTTCACTGATTTCAGGGCTGAACCGTCTTGTTTTCAGGGCCGTACGAAAAGGCTGTGTTGGGAACAGTGAACACAATCTTGAGGTTTAACAATGTCAAACCCTTACACTCAGAGCTTTTCGAGGCAGGGTCTGTGCGAGACATGAGCCATTGTTCCGTACGCTGCTTATGAGCTCGAAGTGCCGCGTTGCAACCATGCGAGTGCCATGCGAACAAAGGCAACGAGCGTCGTGGACTTTTGAGATGGGGAGTTTCGTCCATTAGCACCTCGAGGTGCGAAAGAATGTGTTCAACAATTTCAATGACTTATCGAATTCAGGTACACGAACCGTAAAGCTTTTGCAGTTCAGTGCCGAGCGGCACGAGTCGCAGTCGCTAGAGATATTGGCAAGAATCTGAGCAAGACAAGTAACGATGCAATGACTTTCACAACACTTCGAACCGAGGGAGTTTTCGGCGACTTGAAGAAGTGCCTTTCGGCGTGCAAAGTGTTAGATAAAGTTTTTGAATGGTCTAGAAAAGTTTCAGATCAAATCACTAGTCCTCCTACAACGCCCCAACGCCGAGTTCTTACCATCTCTCAAACGAGTCTGGAAGGAGCGGCGGCTGAGTGATGATAGCTTCAGCTCTCGCGTCTAGTTTTCGCTCGAGGCTGTCGACGCTGTTCACCAGGGGGTTCTCCGTGGCCCACAGCTGCACCCCTAGAAAAGAAAGGAACTCATGAGGGGGTTCGCCGTGGCCCAATTTTAAGACGCCTAATACAGATCAACGCTTAACAAGGGGCCCTTCTTGGTCCACAGCTGCGCCCTAAAGCACGAAAAGCCGGCTTTTTCAACTCAGTGCCAGTTGCAAATTTGGGCATAGAAGCGCTCACGACTAATGAATTGCTTCTGCCTCGAAAATCATTAGAAGCTCTGGTTTTGGGTTCTCCGCTTTCTGCGCAGAAGTGTATGATTCAAAACGAAGATTGCCTCTCTGGACACTAAAATCGTTCAGTGGTCGAAGTTGTCAAAATCTCAGTGGTGTCATTCACTAAGCTCACTGCTTCTTGAGCACTTTCCAAGGTGAAGCACAAAAGGAACGAAGAAGTAGACTCAGCTTCGACCGGAGATTGGCGGTCTTTCCTTGAGCGGATTGCCAGCATCATACGCAGAAGCGGGAACTATCTGAAACCTCATTGTCGACGAGATCAACAGCCCACTTTCCAATAGTGTGAGGCATCCACGTTGAATTTCTGATTCCTCCACGGGCTGATCTGACGAAACCCTTGATCCTCAGAATCCTTCTTTTCCTCTGGCTTTCCCTTGCAACTGCTATTTCAAATATCCAGTCAAGAAGAGCCAATTGCTGGACACTCAGCCAGTCCCGTTCGACCGCTCCAGCCGCTCTCAATCACAGTTCTCGCCAGTCGTCACTGCGCTGAAACGGTCGAAAAGAAACTGGTCAATAATTACAAGAAAAGGACAGAAAGCCGCCCACCTTGTGGC